>VXAA01002052.1:477936-635484 GCA_013399115.1 Anseranas semipalmata
AAAAAAAAAAAAAAAAAAGATATAGACCTGTTAGAGCAGGTCCAGAGGAGGGCCATGAAGATGACCAGAGGGGTGGAGCATCTCTCCTACGAAGACAGGCTGATGCAGTTGGGGCTGTTCAGCCTGGAGAAGAGAAAGCTCCAGGGAGACCTTATAGTGGCCTTCCAGTACCTAAAGGGGGCCCTACAGAAAAGATGGGGAGAGACTCCTCACCAGGAAATTTAATGATAGGACAAGGGGTGACGGCTTTAAACTAAAAGAGGGGAGAGTTAGATTAGATGTTAGGAGGAAATTCTTTATTCAGAGGGCGGTGAGGCACTGGAACAGGCTGCCCAGAGAAGCTGTGGATGCCCCATCCCTGGAGGTGTTCAAGGCCAGGCTGGATGGGGCTTTGGGTAACCTGATCTAGTGGGAGGTGTCCCTGCCCATGGCAGGGGTATGGATTTAGATGATTTTTAATGTCCCTTCCAAGCCAAACCATTCCATGATTCAACTTATCCATCTCTGCATTGTGGTATAGGCTCCCATTTCAGTGTTTGGAGTTACAAACCATTATCTTGCTGCCTGGTTTGTCGTTCTGCTCCTGATTCAAAACCAATGGAGCCTTTCCTCTGGCCCCAGTGCACATGGGTCAGACCTGTGCAGCAGCATCTGGATTATTGCTTGGTGCTTTAAGCAAACTGTTAATAAAAGGGAGTTCAAAAGAAAACAAACAATAATATTTGAGGGCAAGGGCAGTGCTATGGGAGAGATTAGGGGTGGGAATTTAAAAAGCACTGCAAGGTAGAAGCAACAGCTCCCTGAAGTGTTTCAGATTCCCCTTACAGGGAGATTTAAATATGGACAACGTTGCTAAATATATGTCCAGCTTTGCTGAATGAGCACACAGGCAACACACCAGGTAAGAACAGAGGCAGAACTAGAATGAAATTTCAGACTAAACACCAAGAAAAAAATTCCCCAAATGTATACTTGCTTTGCTTCTTGAAGACTCTCCAACAGAAATGAATGCCACACTAACACTTGGTATATTTAAATGCAGGTTTGGCAAGGCACCAGTACATACTCTGTTGGGAACAATTGCACAGTGGCAAAGCTATGGGTGCTCTACAAGGACTTTTTCCAGTGCTAGACTTTGTGATTTTAGAATACTAAACAGAAAAATGACAATCCTTCCCTCTTGTGAGATAAAAACCAAAGAATCCATGCCAAAATATTGTACCATATATGCAAATAGCTGAATGCAAATTATGCTGTTATCCTTGTCTATGCTCCCAAGGAGCCATGGCATCTTTTAAGCTCTTTCTTCTTCACATACAGTGGATGTAGCCGTCCGTGACAAATTTGTGTTTTCTTTTCTGAGAAGTAATATACTGTATTCCTCGGTGGCAGAGAAGTGAATGGAGCTGCCATTTAGGAAATTTAAATGTTTACACCCAGAGGGCAATTAAGTCAGTTTTATATGATAATGTTATAAATGAAATGCTAATAAGTACTGTAAATGGCCATGTAATCACACCCCGTCATTTGCCAATTATTAGGAAAAGAAAGAGCCGAAAGCCAGCTGTAGAGCTGAAGATGACGTACTGCATCAAATGAGCAAATGCAGGTACTGTGCAATGTGCAGCCCTGACAGTGGCATTTTATAGCAGGAATTCAATTTTCTAAGCAATGTCTGATTTCACCTTTTATTATCATGTCAGCAGTAATAATAATTTGCTCTGACACAGGCATTTTCTTACAAGGATCACCAAGGGATTTATAAAGCTGAAGGCTGAGATTTCAAAGGAGCTGGAGGGCATACCTACATCAGCATCTGTACAGTGCTCAGGGATGTCTTTGCAAGGGCTCTGAGGCTGTGGGATGCAGCTGTGCTCTGGAAATCATTTAGATGCCTTCTTGTGTGATTATGTCCGAGTGAGACATCCTTAAGCAGAATTTATTTGCTATGCCCTTGTACACAAATGTTTTCTGGACCACTCCGCCTTCTAGGACCTCAAGAGGGGAAGCTTAGCCAGCTGTCAATAGCTGTAGAGACATACCTTAATTAAAGGCTCAAACCCTGCTGAAAATCAGTAAAGTTTCAGGGTACTTCAGGAAAGTTTTTCTGATCATAGATTAAAACAATTTAGGCTTCAGTCTTGTGAACTGTTTTGCACATGAAGCCTTCTCAAATGAGAAGGACTCTGGGAACAAACGCCCCACCTCATGGAAAAGGGTATGAGCCAAACATCTAACTATAAGGATGTTCTGTTGACCACATTACAGACATGGATAAACAAAAAGCAAAGCCCACATCTGACCTCTTTTCCAAATCAAGCCTCTAATGCATAGGCAGGGTCCTGAGTCATTTTTTTTCTAGGACCAGTCAGGTGCTACAAAAGCTGCACATCAATTCAGTAATCAAGGATCACAATTTCACTGTCTTTTCACAAAATCCATTCCAGTCAATAAGCCACTTTGCCAGAGAATATTCTGGGAGGTGGGCAGGGAATTTGTTGGATTACTGAGAAGAGCAAAAGTATCAACCTTCACCAACAATTCAATGGATGTATCTCACCATATCTATTGCAGTTAATTTAATAGGACAGAAGGTACCTTGTCTCAGTCCTAGGGCAACCCATGTGAAGACACTGTGTCCCAAAGCCAGCACAATTGCTGGAAAGCAACTGGCAGAGAGGGAAGGAAAAACCCTCCACATTGGTTCACGATGTATAGTTCCACAACAGAATTTTGCACCCAAAATGCAGATTCATGAGCCTCAGTACCAACCTGCCTGTTTTGCTAGCACAGCAAAATAATAGTCTTTTCATCATAACAGGAATTGGGTCAGGCATTTTAAGGTAGTACTGCCTTCTTCAAACCACCAGAAAAAAACCACCACACATCAGCATGCATAAAAATTGAAAATAATACCTCTGATATCCATTCTTTCAGCCCTTGACCCTTAGGGAATCACATTTTCAAAATCCACTCCACCACTAAGACTATCGGGAACTTTCTAATCCAAGCCTGAGATGCTCACCTAACCATAAAACTCTAGGGAATGAGATTTTTGCAGCAACAAGTATGAGTGGACGTATAGCAACACAGAGCTGGCAAAACTGCCCACGGGTAAAGACTAGGAGTGAACAGGGAGCCTCAAGTGCAGAGCTACACCAGAAGATAGCAGGTGGAACAGAAATTCCAACACTATCCTGAGAACTAAACCAATTTGATATACTTACACTATTTCATAACCTAAAGGCCTTCAGATACTCAAGAGAGTTTGATACCCGAGAACACAGGACAAAGCTGAAAATACTATCACATTATGTTTCTCAGGCTGAACTCAACTGCTGTAGTTCTGACTGTGCTAGTCGGACACTGACTTTTCTACATCCTCTTCCTTTATGGGTATTGATCATGAGCACTGGCCAGAAAAGCACAATAAACATACATAATAAACAAATATAACTACTGCATAGGAGAAAATGACTCGATATTGATGGTAATTAGCTGGCAATTTCCATGCTTCTATTTGGTTTGAGTCAGGACCATGAAACATTTTCTGTTTCTATTGTGATAGATGAAGCATGACAAAGGAAGTCAAGAGCTTCACTTCTGACTTGATGCAAAAGGAAACAAATAGAGAAGTTCTACAGTTCACTGTACAAAGCTTATTGTTATACTTTGTACAACTCAGTAGAGTAAGGGGAAATAATGTGTAGCAAATATTTGAAGAACACAAACTACAAATAATGTCAGAGCAGTTCACCTGCGTACCAACACCTGGTGAGAAATTGGTAGACACCAGCCACAAAGCCTCATCTATTTTAGCAATGATAGAATCAAATCCCCAGCCTTTGTAGTCTCAGAGCAAGGAAAGCGTGAGCAGCCCTGTTGCAAGTCAGCCTCAAGTCTGAGATTGGTTTTGACACTATGCGCAGGGCAAAGTGGGGCATAAAAGGTTTAAAATTCACCTTCGCATTTTGCCTTCGTTTACACATGCGCCCTGGACACAGCTGAAGGCTATGCTCGGTGCCTCAATTACACTGATGGGCCACAACTTGAATGCACATTTGATCTTTCATTTTTGCCTCCCAGCAAATAAGTGGAAATACTTTTCTTCAGTGGACTCCATGTATGTGCTTGCTACCAGTACTACATGAATCCAAACACTAGGGTTTTCCTTTTTCCTTCTAATCCTGCTCAGCTTTAATTCACCACCTTCTCTCGTCACTACGGAGAGCAACACAACCATCTAAATTAAGTAAATAAAATAAAGGGAAGCTCAGAGAAATCCTTGGCAGACCAGCACTACATTCCCCACCTGACTTTACATGACCAATTCTGCTAACGTGACTAATCAGTACGCTTTATATGCTCTCAAGTGGCAGTCTTTGCTTATGTTTGTGGCTTAAATTCTGGCTGTATTTGCTACAAAAAGCACACTCCACAAAGCATAGCAAAGGCTTCCTCAGCAGCCCTCTCAGCTGGAGAGGAGCAGGGATTTTTGGAAGGCACCATCCTGGTGCTGTTCCTCAGAGCAAGTACCAGAAAAGAGCAAGCCTGCTGAGGAAAGGAGCTGCAGGCTACATCCATACCTACCTGCCACAGCACAGAGGAACACTGACAGCCAGGCAGCGGTGTCATCAGAAAACAATGAACAAGAAATGAGAAAAAAAAAAAAACAGGGCAAAGCTTCCACTGTACAGTGTTTTTTCACTTTACTCTCAGCAACAGGTTTTTCAGATTCTTCATCACACTAGAAAAGCAACCTTATTCACATTTGCAAGAGGAATTAAAAATTCACTAGCGTTTCTTGTACAGTGTTTAATGGGGCCATTACCCATGTTGCCTTATCAATATGTGGATTGGTTTTCTACTTGAAAGCTTTTCAATATCATCCTGCAGGAAACACTAGTAAAGTTACGGAAATAAACAAATCCCAAGGACTTTGCATGAGCAGTGCATATAAAAAAAACATGTTAAAGAGGGTAACAAAAAATCCAGCAGGGATATCAAACAACAGATTTGCTTAAGCAACAGAAAACAAATCAGAGGAAATCTCAAATGTATCGTGCACATGTATTAGCACAGCTACGAAGGATGGTTTAACACCGCTCTCACGCAGACATGAAAACTGAACAGTGGCTTTTGTAACAATGATCCTGTAGGAGGCATTCCCATCTAAAAATAATTTAGAAATTAAATCTGACTTATTTACAAGATAGGGGAGTTCCCCTTTCACCAGTTTGCCCTACCTTTCACAGCCTCCAGATGATGGGTATCCAAATCCAACTCGGGACTCAAAGGCCAAGTAAGCTCTTTTCAGTCAACACATTGTCAGCTTCTGAAACCTGAATTCAGTAAAATGGCTTGAACCAATGGTGCAGGAGTGAGAAAAGGATCTGGCTCGGCATTCAATGGTTTTTTCTGCAACGTTAGCTGCAAGTGAAAGATATAATAGCAATAACATTCAGTTTTACTCACAGAAGGAAATAAATATGGCTGAGCACACTCAAGGAACAGAACTGTTACATAAAGAAATGATATTTCTACATATTGCCATTACTTTTCAAAATGCCTATTTTAATGGAAAAAATGCAGAATAGCAAGGTATGCATAAAATGCTTAACAGATATGTATTTTCGATGGTTGAAGAACCATTCAAAATTATTTTCATTTTTCCTGAACACAGTTCTAGAATAAGTAGAAAATACTTCATTCACTCCAAATACATCTATATTCTTGTAACACAATCTGCTCTAGGTATAAGTGTCAGAAGGAGTTATAAGGTGAGCAATTATACCTGAGCCCCACATAGCTGGTAGCTAAAGTACAAAAAATATGCAAGACCACAGGGTTTTAGAATGAGGGAAGAAATATATATTTTTTTATTAGAACACATTAGGATCTCATTTGTTTAATTCCCAGTTTAATGATGCAGCCTCTTGGCAGAAAAACAGCTTTTCCATTAGTTAACTTGATTCCTTTGAGGGTGGATTTTTTTCTAAACAACCACAACAACAACAAAAACACCAAATTGATTCTTTCCTCTATTCAAATGAACAAGCACTAAGATTTTTTTTTTTACTGGGGAGAGGGATTTTGTCTGTCCTGTTTTGGAGAAAGTTTGTTTTTGTGAAATGGATCATCACTAATCTAAGTTACTTCTAATTGTAGCAGCCTATTTCCATGAAATTATTCCTGAGTGAAAAGTAGCTTTATTTCAATGGAAAAATAACTGTGGAAATGCCTCATTTATTCCTATTGATTTGAAAAGCAGCCAAAAGATCATTGTCTTAAACCCACTGCAAGTTTTTTTTACATAGAAGTTATCAACATAAACAGCCTCAATTTTAGACTACTAAAAAGTTAACTCTAGGAAGATCTATTTAGCATTATTTGACCAAAAAAAAAAATCATGAAGTTGGGAAAGTTCAGATTTTATATGCTTAGCTTTTCTTTGTTTAATTTGCCTGTAATCTATTCAGTACATTTCGTCCATGTTGTGTTTGCTCTCTAATCAGAGCAAATGCTAGACCTCATTTTTCATCTCAAAATTAAGACAGACTAAAGTTACTAGTAAACGAATATAGACTAATCTTTATGCTGGGTTTGCAGAAGCAGGGAAGGCACATTAAGAGAAGGAAAAGGAAGAAAAATAGGGAATGGGGAGAAAAGGTATGGGAGAAGAAAACAGAAGCAGGGAAGGCAGGAGCAGCATTGCTGGCAGCTGAGGAACTTCTCCAAACCAGAGGCAGAAGACAGAGGTAAATAAGCAATCTGAGCAAAAATGATGTGTCAAGTCCGAGACACACACCACCACCTCTATGCCCAACTCCTAATGAGAGTTAGCACACTGTGACATTATAGCATTTCTCACATTTCGACTTATCAGTCAGGACCCACTTACTGCACAATTTAACTCATTTCGAACACTTTTGTCAACTCAGTCATGGGGAAACCTTTATATTTTCACATGTTTAGTTAGCTAGGAAGGGGCAGAGATGAGATTAAAGTTCCCATGAAGCAAATGTTTTTGAAATATACAGCTATTCGGAAGAACAATCCATTATGAAGCTTCTTATCAAGCTATTATGAGAAGTAGGTCACTGCAGCTCTGACTATTCAAATGTCACTCCTTCCTTCCAAGCATCAATCACCATCAGGTGTTGGCTAATAAAAGGAATCTCTAACACAGGAAAAAGAAAAAAACAGAAGCAATTTCCTAAAATATCAATGGCTTCTCACAAAAGCAATAGTGAATTTGCCATATCTTCTGATAGATAATTGTTATAAGAAATAGGAAGAGTGAAGATATCTTCAAACAACACTCCTGAGTTTCTCATAAGTCATTTAATCATTAGGGAGGTTAGCTGGCTTGTACCATTTATCCCTAAGTTATTTTTTTTTTCCCTTCTACAATACCCTCTCTGTTATTCCTAAGCGTGGATTAAGTCTGATGTCACTGAGGCTTTTTGTTCTCCTACCCTTCATCTCCCACCATCTTACAAATAAAACAATATTCCTGCCTCCTCTCACACACAGAGAGAGGTTGTTCCCTCCTTTGCAGAGCATGTCTGAAGATATTAACAGGTCTCTGCACCATACTTTTTTCCACCTGCCATTCTCACAGAGGACATCAAGAATATGAGAAAAATGTGATTTGCAATATACTCATGGGTTACCTACTGCCTTTCCAGGTAGAGCAGACTAGCATAAGGAACAAAACCAAACCAGAAGTTATTACCCAAAGTCCCTGAGGCTCTCTGCTTATATTCTAAGGAGTTCAGCTGTTGGCAGCTCCTTGCTCTGTGCAGCCCAGTGATTGCTCTGGCAAGCTTCTTTGCTACAATCATATCTGGTAACGTGGAAGAAAATTCTGCGAGTCAACTCTCGGTGTCAGGGCACATGCAGTAGCACTTCTCTTAATTGGCTGAAAGTTCCTTACCATTCTGCCTCAAGCAGCTCCTTGCTCCTGGAGGCACTCCACAACACCTTTCAGACTTGCCGATTAAAGAGACCAAATGCACTCCAATTGACCCTGAAATGAATAAATAAGAGACAAGAATAAGAAGAGCGTAGGAATGCTCTTCGTGCTTTTTTCATTTAATCAGTGCTTTGCACTGAATTCTCTTCCATTCTCTGTTCCAAGGTAAATGAGTGTTTTCTACATCCTGTGACATTACTGTACACAGCCCTTCCTATACTGCCTGTCTTCATGACCTCGTGGGGATGAATATATATGTATGGTGTCAGTATCCTTCACTGAGCTGAAAGTCAGTACTCACAATATCTGCTCATGCTGCTCTTTAGCAACTGAGCCATCCATATCAACGAAGAGCTGGTGATCAGTTCAGACAGGTAAGCACAGACATTTAGTGCACTAGTGTGAGCAAGACATCTGCCACACAACCTACAGGAGACATTCATCTTTATGGAGTGGAAACCAGAGACCAGTCAGGATATTCCAACATGTCTAAAATGTCACTAAAGGTCTGTGCTTAGGCACCTGCAGGTCATCCTTAGTCACCCCTTCAATCTGAGTACAAAGGGATTATTGGTCTGACAGTTTTGAGATGTCTTCTTCCTTTCCTCTAAAGTTAAGGGAGGTTGGGTGTTTAGTAAATCATTTGAAAAATCAGGCCAGTGCAAAACACTTAAATCCCATATATAGACAGTTAACTAAACTTTTTGGTGGGTACAGAGAAGCCTTCTGAGAATGAAAGATCTTGCTTCACTGCTTTAGATAACTTCATAGGTCCCAAGTCTCATTCCCACCAGAACATAAATCCAGTAAAGACAGAAAAGAATTACAGGAACTCAATCTGCAACAGAACAGTCAAAAAGCTGCTGTAAATACTAGATTTCTGGCAGTTTTGTTTTTAACCTATGGCATGGCAGCAGTTCCAAAACAACACTAACATAATGGTGATGCTACATCCCATTTGCACTCAGGCAGGACACCTGACCTGAAAAATCATGGTCAGACCTGAGGCTCTGCAAGACAGATGCCTGGGAGCATCTGGACCCAACTATTTAGCAGTGAAACAAGGATGGCAAGAGTAGCAATTACCAAGTCTGCCATTGAGAACAAAAACTGAGCTCAAGCAGACCACAGGTCATTCTGCATGTAAGCACATCAACAAGTCAAGTTTCCTTATTAACTAAGGGTACAAAGGAAACATCTTTGCAGATTTTTTATAGCAGATAGCCAAAAAACCAAAGCAATACATCTAATTAATCATAAACCTGTATTCATTGCAGAGATCTGTCAAGGAACCCGTACTTGCCACTTGTCACTACTTCTTTGGCAGTTGCTTTCAGCAGCTCCAGCAGCAGCTTTCCTGCCTTTCCTCCAAGCGGAGGGATGTCCACCTTGAAGGAGTTTGCTCTAGGGCTAATTTTGGAAGGATGGGCCTGAGCATAAATGTCTTCTGGGTAGATATGTAGGGCTTTTTAGTCAAAATGGTGCTGTTCACTTCAAAATGCTTCCTAATATTGTTTGCCTCTTTTCTACAGAGAATAAAAGTACTTAATGTAAAAGGAACCATCTTTTTGCACTTGCTGCTGCCTTTTTAACTGCTCTGTCACTATTTCTGAAAAATCATCTTATTCCTCCTTGCCACCACCAAGGAGTTTATTATGCAGGTAACAAAGGGCATCTGCCCCATCTTTGTCCACCAGCAAAAAAAAAAAAAAAAAAGATGGTGCCATGTCATAAGAGAAAAAGACTCTCACTATATTACAGTACAATGTACAGTATTATGAAAGCAAAATGTGATACTACTCTGCAGCACACAGTCATACTCTCAGAACTCATCTGGGTGATGTGAAATAGCCTTGTTCAATACTCTAATGATTGACAGACATAATTTAAAATACCAAGATGGATAATATTAGCTGCAGACTTCCGAATCCTCCCACCACTCGTGGGATGAGCCAGTCCCAATAGAAAAGAGGTATTGAGCTGTTGTTGGAAACTGCAGGACAACAGCTCCACATCTTTCAACAGAAGGCAAGAGATAAAGTCAAGAATTTTAGGTCATCTCTTTATGTACAGATGCATAAATTCCTGATATGTCGTATGTTTTCTTTCATTTTCAATGCGAATCTAATATCTCTGTGCGTCTTCTCCCTACTGCTAGAGATAAAGTATGACAACTGCAAAAGTATTTTCCCCAACGCTATTCTGAGCAACTGTCTCATACACCCAGTGCTATATGCAGTGCTGATATGAACAGTTTCTGAACTTACATCACTGACTCCACAGCATTAAGTACACTAACCTTAATGATTCCCATTATATGACAACTCAATAAGTTTATTAACATTAACTTACATCAGCAGCAGCTTGGAAGTCCCTCTTGCTGGCTTGTATTCATTTGGAAACGTGCTGGTTCAGAAGCAAAATAGCCCATCTTCTAAAATCTGACTGCAGCTGTGTATCAATAATAATATTTGCTAATTTATTGTTGTCATACCTTCCTCCGTAGTCATGAAAATAAACACAAACCTCAGAGCACTGTTGTCCCTGGCTATAACCTACCTTGCTGATGTGTCCATAGCTGGAAGGTGCTACAGTACATGCTTAAGGCAATTCCAGTCCGGATTCAGAAAAGTATCTGGGCTCAATGCATTTTTAGCTTTCACTTGCAAAACCTCTCTTCATTCTTGCTCGTTGATCTTAATTCTGGCTCCTTCCTGCTTCTCTGTCATCATCTGATTCAGTGTTGAGTGTTTACTCCCCTTGGGATATGTTTTTCAAGAAAGATACTATACAAGATGCTCTGATGTTGTTCAAGTGTAACAGAAGACATAATAGAGATGCAGTCAGAAAAGCAGGCAGTCATCCTCATGTTGCTTCAGGAGGACTTCACACTAAGCTGGGTGTTTCACAGCACTTCAGTTACTTTTGGTAGCTACCCCATGCCGGGTGTCCGACCCAGCCATGGGAGCAGGTGAAGGTGGGCAGTCACCACAGCATGGCTCCCAAACTGAAACTTTGTACCTCAGCTTTTCTCACAGTCACCGAGTCGAGCCATGTGCTACAATATGCCTAAAGTAATCCTTCAAACCATCTCCTTATCACCCCTAACTAGACCCATGCCAGTGAAATCCCTTTGTCTCTCCCTGATTCTGAAGTGGCATAGCTCATCAGATGACTGAGTGAATAAAATTAGAACAAACTTCTCTAAGTACTCCTCACAATCTTCATAGTTCACGTGTTCTGTGTATACTACTACTCCACATTCATATTTCACTGGAAGAATCCCTGACTAGCTAAGTCACCAAGTTGCAGTAAAATGCAGATAGACTTAAGTTCTAAGGCACGCTTTAAAGTCTAGAAAGACAGAAAAGGCGTTTCAGCCAAGCTGGAAGGATATACAATTTTTTTTTTTTCCAAAGAAAAACCTTCCTACAGACTACTTTGCAAACTCTGACTTTTGTTACTACACTGTTAGCAAATACATAGTCAAGGACATCAAGCAACAATGAAAGAAAATTCAGATTGCTGCTTACTTTCCTCCTTAGGTACCTTTCCAACTGTCCCCTAGCTGCTTTAAAAACATTGGAGAAACAGAAGCACTACAGACACCAGTGAGCTATAGCACAAGTTATAGGGTGAAAGACTTTAACAATGCTGAAGAAGAAAGGTGAATAATAGAGAAGGAAAGAGGTTTCAGAGAGCTTCCGAGGTAGGAAACTGAAGTGCCAGGGGAAAGACAACCATTAACAGAATGAAAGGAATGAGGAAAAGGAAGCATGCAGCTTGCACTACAAAATTTACATATCTCTATAAAATACGCACATTTCAATGTTTCATTCAGCAATTCAAATGGGATTCATTTGTGAGGCAACTATTTGAGAGGCTGGGCTGCTTTTACCACAATGAATCCACATATATGGATACCATTAGCTATTCAGTTGTATATTCATGGTCTTGCAGTCATTACAGATGTATTTCTCACAGGGGAAAGCTGTTTTGAGATGGTACTAACAGAAGCAAAGCTCAGCTTCTTTGTCTGTAGGCAGGACAAGACAAGCGATCTCCATACCCACCTTAAAAGAGATTATTGGCAGCCCCAGCACACCTATAAGCGGAATTAAGCCAGTCAATCACAAAAACAGAAACAAGAAGCAGGATGTAAGAGTCTCTTCAGATTTCTTCCCCTGCAAAACTCATAAAACAATGAGAACAGCAAATAGACTCCGCAGCATCAGAGCAAACCTTTACAAATCATATGAACAAACAGCTGAGGAAATACATAAGAGGGATGTCTTCTGAGAATGCAAGTATCCTGCTTGCTTTATTAACTGTAAAGGGCCCTCATGCTGGTTTTACTTCCATGTAAATCAAAGTGTAGCAGTGACTTTTCTGTGCAGCTCCAGTCCAAAACAGAATAGGTAAAAATGCTACTGAAGCGCATAGAGTTCAGTTTATTTTCAATTATGAGGTAAATGCAAAAATAGTAGCATAAGGTTTTGCTGTTGCTTAACGTTTTTTGCTTCCTCCATGCTACTATTTCTCCCCCCAAGTATGATGATAACAGCAAGTGCATGCTCAATATGTTCAGCATCAAGATGTATTTGCTGAAGACTTACCTGGAGGAACAGTAAGTTTGACATTTATCAAAACAAGAACTCATTTTCTAGACTGTTAGTCACCGTACGCTATTGTTACTATCAGTCTGGTCCCATGTGCCATCTCCCAGAAATTGAGAAAGCAGCAGCCACCTAAGAGCAGTTTGGCACAACCATTCCCCACCATGCACTGGAGGAAGGCACTAGCATTCAGAACCAGAAGTACAGTGTGGGCAGAGCTGTCACAGCTCCCATGATGGTCATGACTGAGGGTTAAGCCAGGCTGGCTGGACAGAAGCAGAAGAGTTACAGTCAAGGCAGGCCTCCACCCACCCATGGAGCAGCAAGAACTACACCCATGGGACAGCACAAGATTACAGTGCCAAGGAGTCCTAGAGAAGCATGCAAGGTCAGAATAATGTCAGACAGTGGTCGAAAGCTGCACCAGGAATAATGCCAAGGATTAAAGATTTGGTTTGAGTAGATGGGATTTGGGGGCAAGGCTAAGAATTAAGGTACAGAGCACATGCTCACTTCAATCTGTTGGTTCAACCCAGCTATGTCCAGGAAGGGACTGATCCGGAAGCACTGTCTAAATTGGAAGACCAGAGTCAACCAGTTAAATCACATGACCATCTCTTAAACCATTTCCCAGCCTCATTTTTACAACATCAGCGTTCTGTCAGGATTTTTGATGTAATTTCCTCATGTATAAGCAAATAGAACAACCTCCACCACGTAGCATCATCATCGTCCTTATCATACATGAACAGTGGGACATGGAACTTAAACTGACTCCCAGAAGAGGTTCTTATCTGAGCTGCATATGAGTGCAGTCCTCTGCAAATATTACTAAAAGATTTTGCAGCTAGCAGTGTTGAGAACATCAAAATGTCACCAAAGCCTATTCCTGTTGCAGAAGTTATCTGAACAAAAGGAAAGCACAAGAGTACTTAAGTTTTTGCTCTGTCCACTTGTGATCTTGTTTCAGGCTCAGTATCAAAACAGGATATTCTCTAGGGTGACACAAGACTTCCTAGCTTATGCTGCAGAGCCTACCCTATGCACTAACTGCCCCAGGAGCATACCAGGACAAGAACAGACACATGGTTGCCCCATAAGTACCATAAAAAATGTAACCAAGTCTAGTCACATCACACAGGCACTAGCCTTTGGATCCCAAGTGACTGCATGCAGGGAATACAGCTGCATCTCTTCCCTGCACCCAGCCATCTTGACACCTCATTCTGCAGGGGCTGCTTCTCCCCTCTCGCTGCTCTGCCTTTCTTCAGGGAAGCAAACACAATTACCCAGAGAGGGGATTACTCACCGATTTCCCACTAGCTCGTATACTCCTATAGTCTATGTAATCAACATTCCCATCAGGGCACATCTGTGTGGTGTTTGCCTGTAGAACAAGCTACTCAGCAATATCAACGGGTAGCAATATAAAGGAACAGCAAAAGCATGACAGAGGCTATGCTCTTGCTTTGCCAAATTATAAAGCGTGTACAAAGTACTATCAGAGAGGGCCCCACAGCCTAGAAGGCACCCATTGCATGCCTCTCTCCGCTCTAGTTACAGCACTGACCCATGATTTGTGGGGAGGGAAGCCCTGCAGGCGTTCCTCCATCGCGTGGCATGGACTCAGCTGTGCAGCCACTGCCACCCAGAAGCAGGGTTTGCGAGCACACTGAGTATGCACCCTGACACATCGTTCGCAGTGTACACACCTGGTGAATGTGTGTACCTGTATGCACCAAATGAATCACCCGATGCAGATCCCACACTGAACTCATGCCCTTACATTCTTTTGAAATTAGCATTTGAATCAACAGGACCATTATCTTCATTCACTACAATTTGGAGAGGAAAAAGAATCAGGAATATCTGCTATATAAAGTAACTTGTGAACACGCTGATGAACCCAGGTCACCAAATTTTACTTACTTTGTAAGACAAAAAAAAAAATCTTAGCATTTTGAACAGTTTAAAACCACAAAAATTATTCCTCTCAAAACAGCTGCTGAGTAGACAGATGCTACCACCCACTAAGAATAATAAATCAACTAAGTGGAGGCAGACATCAGTTTGAATTAAGAGACAAGGAATTAAAATCCTGAGGGGAAAACAGCCACAACAGCAGGCGTCACCTCACCCACCCTGAACAGTACCTGTAACGGATGTCACTCAGCCTCTCCATCCTCTCTGGAAGCTTAGTGCATTGCTGGCAGGAGCACCGAGCCTCTTCCCATTCATTCTCCAGTCCAGGAAAACTGGCTGAAAACACGTTGAAGCAAGCTTTTTTTTTTTTTTTTTTNTATGTTGTGATTTTGTTGTTGTTGTTCCGATTTTTTTTTTTTTTTTTTAATGCTTATGCAAAATAACCAAGTTTGACAAATGCACCTCGGAGACCTAGGTTTTGAACATAAATAAACCAGTTCAGGATCTACAGAGAGTTTGATGGCTGCTCAGGCTAGAATACTGTATTTCTAGAACCACCATCGTGTCAATCCACAGGACTGAAGATTTCCCCTTTTAGCTGTAGATGGCAAGCAAAGTACCCAAGCATCTGAGCTATTACTAAATGGTATTTCTTGGTTACAAGGACTGCTGGGGGTCCTGCTTTAGCAGAAAGTACTTTTCACACTATATCATAAAGTCCAGAAACAGAGGTTATAAATGTAATATCAGCATTTCAAATCTGTCTGGCCAGCAACCCTCCTCAGTTCGCCAGCAGTGACTAGCTTACCTTCTGCATGAGAGAAATCACTTAAACAACATTTCTCCCTTACACTTTCAATTCCATCTCAAGGATGTGTTCCCTAATTGTACAAACATTCTTCTAAAGAATGGGAAAGAGTTGATTATTAAGTAGCGAATAACAGAAAAACTGTAAAAACTTCTCAAAACTGACACTAGGGCAAAGATCCATGATACAACCCTGAAACTGCCTTGTGTATCAAATGGCCGGTCCAGTCACTAATAACTCTGCAGAGCTACTCTGCTGTGTCCCTTCTACCTCCATCCTACCAGGAAAGAGATGATCTTTCTTCCTGAAAGGCACTAGAAACGTCCAAATGGTGTTAAAATAAAGACTGTGTGTAACCTCAGGCAGGACCAGTTTGCCACACTTGCAATACTTCCTAGTTTATCACAATACTTCTGCCTGCATCTCCTCCAGATGAAAAGATGAGTAACTTAACAGGACAAGGCTGCTGCTTCTGGAATATTTGTATAGCCTAAGAGATACCAAGTGTAAGAAATATTGCCTGCCAGATGAGGTGGAAAACCTGATTAACTTCCAGTTTACCTTGCCAAGTCCTGTTTGTCAAATATCAGCTGAATTTATCCCAAGCACTTGTGTGCTTAGCTCCAGTTGGATGCGCCATTTACTTCTTCCAAATCCAGGAAGCATTTCCACCTCAGTATAGATTTATTAAGTTCCATTGGATTTAATATAAGCTTAGAGTCTTGTTTGGTGTCTGTTCTGTTCGCCTCCCTGTCTGGGTCACCGACCTCAGAACTTTTCAATATATCATGCTTACCTGCAGAAACCAGGCCTCTGTGCAAAGTGTTTAAACACAGATAATGGGCACCACTAATCAAAGGGGTTTTATTACAGAAGATAATATTCTTTTCCTAATTTAGTTTCACTTAAAACTATGAGACCCACATTATGTATCTGGCTGGATTATGCATCTGGATGAAAAATTCCTTCATATACAGTACACAGTGCCTTTTTAATTCACTGCTCCATTTAAAACCAAGTATCTCAAGTGCCAGGAGTACATCACTTACACTTTCAAGCCATTTCCCCTCCCCTCTCTCCTAACATTCTGCCTTTCAGTAAGTAAGGTGCAACCTTTGTGCACATCCACCCTGAATCTGCTTAAGCTGTTTCTTCAAACTCACCACAAGTTATGGCCTCCACATGCACCTCGATACATTTATCTCAATGAATGATGAAGATGCATCATATGATCATACATCATTATGATGAAGATAAATCTGCCCCTACAGATGACTGCAGGAACCCTCTTTATTAACTCAACTGGTGTAGGATCACCTTTTGGTACCTAGTAATTTTTCACACAAGGAAAAGTTACACAAACAACACAGAACACCACCCAATCTGATTCTTCATAAAAACAAACCACTCCAGAAATTCTACCTTACATAAGAGAAACACAATTTGCATATTACACTATTGGGTAACACCACAATTTCTTGAAAAATCAAACCTTGAAAAGTTTGGTGGACAACTCTTTGTTAATTATGGTAAATTACTTCTGTCTATATAATAGCAACAAAATTTCTTTCCAGAAATAGAAACTGAAATAGGACAAGTATGATACTATACCAACAGCTTTTGTTTTTCAACTTTTTGCAGCAACATATACTATTATTTCCCTGTGGTCTTACGCAAATTATGTGATATTTCTGGTAGAAAGGGGTCTCCCTCAATCTAACCAAGGCACAACAGTTTCTAATCACTAGAAAGTTAAGCTGAGCACATTCACATTAGAAACAGTCTTTTAAAAAGTACTAGGGACAGTAATTAACTGTTGGAACAGCTTACTAAGGATGGTAAGTGTCTATCTCCATCACTGGAAACTTTCAACTTAAGCTGCTGGTTAGGAAGTATGAATTACATTTACAGAATTTCTGTGGTTACCTATGAGTAAATTACAACAGATTATCTGAGGCTTATTTCTATCCAGACTGGGATATCAGTTTCTAGAGTTTTGTCACTACCCTTTAAGGGCCAGTAGAGCTATAATAATTTATCCTTTATATTGAAAGCTCTTACCAAGCTGACTTTAAAAACACTTTCACTTTTCATCTTTGTAGGATGAGATCACTGCATGCATATATAAAACTAACAATTTAGAAGGGGGGGGGGGGGGGCNCATTCTGAAGTGTTTCAAATAATTTTATTAAACAATCATGTTTTACATGTCATCAGACCTAACCCCTGAAGTGCAAAAATGTTTGAGGTATTAAGACTGGAGGAAAACAGGCACAGTATTGGTTGTTAGGGATACCACACTACAGCACAGTGGACTTTGTGAACAACAGGCCTTTAATACAGCATTTGCGGAATCACAGATAACTGAGAACAAGTCTGTACGTCTTTAGTCTTGAGAGCCAAGGAGCCCTGATCATTAGCCAGTTGTGTCACATCAATGAAAACAGACATTGTTAACACAGGATGATAAATATTCATGAGGTGTTTCTAGGCCAATATGTACAGTACACGAAAAAATGAAATTCCAAATTAACTGCTGAATCTGTGACCAAAGTCCCAACTGTCTATCTAGTCCAGCTTAATATATGTCATGTCTACTGTGGCCTCTAGTAACAAAATTTTTGTCTATTCTACACAGCTACACCACTGCCCTCTGTGCTTCTGTTTGAAGGCACCTGCTCACTCACGCTCACCTCAGATAAGTCTATCAGATTAACTATAGTCAGCAGTATGGTACTGCTTGTAGCCTGTTATTCTTCTAGTTGCCCTCTTCCCCTCATCCATGCAGTGAAGAAATCTAACCAATGGGGAAAATCTGCTAAAGAAATAAGCACTGATCTACTCCTCTTCCTCATGTAGACAGGAAAGCCTTATTTCATAACTACAAAAATTATGGGGCAAAACTGGCCCTTACAAATTTGGATGTTAATGAGAGTTTTACTGCCAAATTAGGCTCCAAAAATAATTTCGGATTAGGAAACTTTTGGCATTAGTTGTTTGTATTTGCTTGCCTCTTCAGGGAGGCAGGGGGTAAAGGAATACTTTCTCCCCTCAGACCATTTTCCAGGGTTAGAATTTGACTGAAGATTGTGGATGTGGTGATTATGTTCAGAATTACCCTTCTAAAAAAAAGTTTTTCCACCTCAAAAACTACAGCATTGTTCCTGGGACCAACTGCAATTTGTCCTAAACCATTTCAATCAAAGACAGCAGCCAAATTCTGTCCTGTTTTACTTTATGTGCTATCAACACAATTCAATGGAAGACATATCTTAAGAAAACTTCTTCAAATGAATAATAAGCAAAAGCCACTTATTATTCTAAGTCTCTCTGTGGTTCTTTTTAGCCAAGACAGATGATAACAAGTTGCTCCTGAGCTACAATTGTTTTTTCAAATTTGTGACAAAACATGACAAAATAGAAGTGGTCCCTCATCTTAGCGGGTGCTTATGAACTTCAGAATGTTTCCGAATGTGTCTGGTTTTGCCTAAGAACAGCATACTTGGAAAGATTCTCACCTTAAGCATCTTCAGCTTTAAGAACTTACCAGGAAGCTGGAGACACAAGCTCTATTGTCAGCACACATGGGCATAATGTCACAGTCTGATCACAAACACAGCTGAGATTCTCATAATTTCCTAGGATTGTTACCAATATCACTGTTGCTTACCTACACAACAATGCCTAACAAATCTACAAATAAAGAATAGCTGGAATAGGAGCTGGATACAGCTGTTACGTTGCCTTATTTTTAATGGAAAGGTATTTCCTGGACAAGAAAGGCAACCCCAAAGAAAAAGTGCAAGTAAATCACTTTCAGTTGAAAACTGGGTTTCGGATGCCACTCAAAACTGAGCTGTTGGGCCAATTTCTGTGCAGAAGAGTTAGGGAACATACAAAAAAGAAAATGCTTGTGATTCCTAGAATGACCACGCCTGAAATCAGTGCACCGGTGACTGAATTCAGCTGGAAAGGAGGTCCGTTCAGATGAGCTGCAAGAACAAAAATGCACAGGTAAGATCTGGATAGAATCTCTCAGCAGCGCCAAACACTTCTGTCTTTCCATTACAACACCTCATATAGAGAATAATTACAATAAAGGGACTAAAACTATACTTCAGAGCGAGTACCTGTCTACTTAGATAAAAATTTATCTAAATATACTTAGAAAACTGTTAGTTCTTTCAATACCCATCATGCTGGGGAATAAAGACAGTAAGGATACTTCATATATAAACCCTCACATTGGGTGACCAACCTTGACGTGTGCTATTTAAGGCAAGACTGTCACTTCCCAATAACTATCAAGGCGAGTTATAAGGATTTGTGACCTAGGCAAACTAATGAAAGGATTTCATCCCTGATATCCTTAGCTACATCTCAATACAAAGTGTGTAAAAATTCTGGCAGTTTGCATGCCAGAAAGGAAAGGCTGTTTCTTCTACGGGGTCTAAGTTGAGAAGAGAAGGGAACAAACAGCTACTAAAGTTCAGAGGAGAGTATAGATTGATTGTGCCACTGGGTCCTGTTATAAGCAAGTAAGATGGCCCAATGGACCACCTGGGTACCCAAGCTTAACCAGCCTTTCCTAGTCATTAGCTACTCCTCATTACCAGCAGAATAACATACAAGCTGAAACAAGTCCTCCAAGTGCCCAAAGGAGAATCAGTGTAAAACTCAAAGACCAGATCTCCCTGCAGCATATTTCAGAACCAGAGCTGCTTCAGAACAGGAACTGAAGCAGGATTCTTCTGACCTTGAGCTGTGAACTGAACTGGACCGTACCATAACAACAATTTTGCTGCACAACTCCCATATGGCATGAGCAGATTTTACTGCTCAAGTCTGATTTTGCTCCTGGCAGTTGCAATGTTTCTTCACCTTTGTATGTCATAGCAGCAGATTTTCATTTCAAAGCCATCACAGGAATTAGAAGTTGCTGTGTTGGTGGGGCTGGGTATACAAATTAAACTGAGCATTCCAGATTTACCAATTGCCTTCTCTATGGCATATCAGTATTTACTTATTGAAATGACAAAAGCCAAAAAGAAAAAAAAATTCTAGCTCAGCGCGTAAAGCTGAATCAAAATGGTTCATCTCCTCAGTTCTGTTTCACTCAAACCATCTCTTTTATGTTTCCTGGAATTTTGATTAACTTACCAAGCTGTGAATTGTTGGTTGGTGTCTCATCTGTACAAAACAAAAATGGTATACATTATATATGTATATGTATATATATATATATATATACACACACTTTTTTTTTTTTAAACACCTGGTGCCCACCCATTTTCCCCTCTTTGCACACAGAAGCCAGTAGTCCTAGCTTTATTTTCAAAACAACTATATTTGCAACACTGACTAGCTGCTTTTAGTATCTCTGGTAAAATCAGGATGACAACATCAATTACATGAAGCTTCTTCATTTTTAAGGTGAGTGTACCAATATGAAGTTACTTAGTATCCTGTGGCAAAAAAAAAAAAAAATCCACACATCTTAATGCAGGAACCACTTAGTTAAAAAGATTTCCAGTTCTATTCTGCCCCTTTTAATAAAAATACAGTGATAACCATGATATTATATACAAGTGCCTTCAATGATAACCATATTACAAGAGTATCTATATAGGAAAAAGTTTTAACCAGAGTTTTTCCAAGGAAAAAGCAGTGGCCTTAAATGATTACAAAAAAAAATGCCCTTTCCCAATGCACGCTTTGCTCTTGACAGTTACATAGTGACATTCAGGGAAACATTTGTATTTTGTCTTTTTTTTTTTTTAATACTTACCTATTGTCCTTCTCCAAACTACATTTCTAGTCATTGTTTTTGCTTTTTCATGCAACTTGTAAGCACAGCTCACATATACATTTATGTTGAGCAGCTGTCTCCTACATTTAAGTGAGACAACCATCAAAAGCTGTACAATTTCACTTTCACAAGTAGGTACCTGCTTTGTCTCTAAACAGAGACCAAAACATTTTCTTCTGTGTATTTCTCCTGCAATGACTTCTTTTAGATTAACAAATAAGAATGAAGTTTCTCTGAAAAGAACACAATGTCAGAAATAAGAGTTCAGAAATACACAGGAGAAGGAACATTATTTGTTTGCAGTAGTGCTATTCAGTTCCTACCAAGCTAACTACGTAAACAGTGCTGTTACCAGAATAACTGTGACTAGAGCAGTGGGAAGACCTGGCTAACTACCAACTACTTGAGGTGCCTCTGCAGACACACTGACATGCACAGGACCAGCCCCAGGACAGATGCAGCACCAACCCAGGTGAGGAAAATGAGGGGCTGCACATCTGTGCAACTGCAGCCACGTGACTTAATACAGACATACATACTATGGTCAGCCAGGTGCAGCAGGTTTTATGGGCTCTGTACAAACATATCTGTACTAAAGCTGGACTAGCATTGGTCTTGGAAATAGTATAAGCACCTTCACATAGCATCACGTCAGAGTAAGCCAGCACTGCCACCCATGGCACTCCTCACCCACAAAGCGGCCAGTTCTGTTCAACTCGGTTTCCTTACAACCTTCTCCCTTTTCTTTGAGAACAGTATTCACGAACCTCACACCATTAATGCACTTATTTTCACAATGGGAAGGGGCAGTAGGAGGAAATACTAATTGCCTCTTTCTGCTCCAGAAGGAAAAGTGAAGTTCAAGTCAGATTGACTTGACCAATAGCAGTCAGGAAATTGGTGGCAGAGTTCAGAACTGAATCACTGCTTAAAGTACATCCCATCAAACCATGCTTCTGTCAGCAGCAATGGGATACTCCAAAAGCAGAGATATAAAAATCTATTGTTTAAAAAAAAAAAAAAAAAAACCACCACACACACACCTTAGCCACGTACCTCAACTAGAAGACAACTAAAAAAATACTTTCCTTTTGCAGACTTATTCATGTTTTCATTAAAAAAATCACTCAACAGTTGTTAAGGAATTATATATAATAGTTTATCCTTGCCTTGGGGTATTAAACTTCCATAGACAGACCTTGATTTGCTTGAAGGTATGCAGTATTTAAAGGTAATTGATGAGTATCTTTTTTCTTATTATTTGAAAAAACAATATTCACAGCATTTGAATCAAACTATATTACTTAACAGGGGCTGCTCACATACCAAGCTTTATATAGTTTCCATTCCTTGCCCAAGGCAGCATTTCTCTAGCATACATCTTTGAATAATCTGTTATTTATTTTCCACAAGTATTCATGCACACAACTTTGAAGTTGGTTCTTTTCACTTTTTGTTGACTAATCAGATGACAGCAAGGGTAGTCAATTGGGACCATGTATAATGCAGGAAAAAAAAAATACTGATTTTCATTGCAAAACTGTTGCTTGTAACTGAGGGTATTTGTTTTTAAAAAAGTCTCTTGGTAGACGGTTCCCAGTCCTGGAGGGTCAGTTGTTCTTTATACCTGTGGGCACAACCACTTTGCATGTAAAAAAAGGATGTTATTCTCAAGTGTTTCAGTTATTTTTTCCTAGACAGATTCAGTCCTGTTCTCAGGTTCCTAAATCAAAGACTGCTGAAATCTGCAAAACAGAATTTCTTAAATATTTTTAAATTTTTATTATTATTTTTACATTGTCAACAGCAGTCAAAAATAATTATCAGAGACTACAGGCTGGTTGGCTTTTTTTTTTCTTTTTTTTTTAATTTTGGCAATAAAAATGGAAATCCATAGAGTTTAACTCTGGATCTAAAAGAGTAGATTTTAGTCCACTTCAACTTACAATGTGTTCATCCATTTCCTTCTCATAGCTGAAGGCTAAGCATAGCATGCATTAACTTAACACAAACAGAAACCCACAGGTGAAGCTGGAAGAAATAGTGAATAGAAAGTGACAGTGAATATTTATTAGCTGTTCAAATTAAATTGTGACTGTGAACACAGTATCTTAAATTCCATTATGTTCAGTGAAATCTGACAAAAAAAAAAAAAGTCAACCCACTGTATCTGGGCTTTTATAATGGGTTTACATGCATAACGGTATCCCACAGTGATTTTCATGGGGTAAGAGGAAGCATGAGAGCTGAGCAGAAATATTAGCTCAAAATTTCTACTACAGACTTCAATAGTTGGGGAAAAAATACCCAAACTCATGGAGAATCCACCTTTTCTCTAAGTCCCTGGAAATTTTTAGTAAACTGTAAAACATTTCCCCAGGTGTTTGAAATTCCTGCAGTACATAGAAAAAAGTTTGCTCATTCCTACCACTCCTTGTAATGATGGGGCCAGCAGTGATTACAGCATTGCCAGAGGTGCTCTGAGGACTCCAAGTTGTTCTCCTACCAGTGTCTCTTCTTTCTCTGTTACTGCAAATCTGAGTAGTTAATCAAAACAATCACTATTTCAGAGTGGAATGGAATTATTGTCCTTCTGTGCTTCCTTTTTTAATGGAAGCTCTTTTATAAGCAATACTACAACTTTGATTTTATTTCTTAGTATGCATTAAATTACTTCGTAATAAAAACTGTTGCAATATTCCCTAGAAGTGTATCCCGTAAATGCCTGGCTTCCCATTGCATTTTGCCTCACTTCATTTACAGAACTACATTGCTGTTGTGTACAAGATCCATCTTACAGTATATTAAATTTTCAGTAGTTAATTTCCCAAAGCTTTGTTTACAGTCCGTTTTCCCAACAAATGTGTTTTGCTTGAATAGGGATAGACAACATGCTACAGTCCCTATTCTAGCAAACTTCCTACGTTAAATTTCATATCTTCCCATGGAGTCCTAAACAGTGATGACACATTAAAACAATCCTCAGCACTATTACCTGGAATCCGCCTTTACTACCTTAATCTCGGGTACCCAAGAACAAGAGCATTTCTTCAATTTCAAATTCATGTGAAGGAACTTCAAAACCCTCAGAACACACACAGCCATAGAAACAAATTATTTAAATGCAATTATTTAAGGATAACATAACGCACATAATGTCAGAAGTATACTGAACTGATAGCACTTTAAAATTCAAAACGGAAAAGCATTTAGCAGGAAACTATACTGCATTTTGAAGACTTCAGAGAATATTCTATGTTTATATGCATATTCAAGTGTTTTAGTTTCCCAAATATACTTGTTGTTCCTGATGCTCCCAAAATGAAACGTTTGAATTGACACATCTTCATAAACTTCAACAGAACAACAGTTTCCAAACTATAAGGGAGGTGGTAATAAATGAAAGGGAAAATAATAATTTCCCCACCACAACCACTGTCAGAAACACTTTCAAATTTTCCTTGTCAGGATAAGTGTGCTTACTATAGCTTTAAGTTTTCTATGAATTCTATTCTAAGATATTTATATTCATCCGCTATGATCATGGGTACCTTGTTTCTTAGACACTATATTAAGTTTATCAGCTCTGAAGCAGTCTCAGGGTCACTATTTTTAACTATGAGTTAAGGACCAAATGGCAAAAAGGTCACTTCTTGCATGTTCAACAACCTGTGATTTTCAGATCTAGTACTGTTCTACCTATGGATGACAACATTCATTACCCTATTCTTCATCAGTTGCTTTACATTTCTTCAGACACACAAAGAACATCCTTACTTCTGGCTCTACAAGTCACCTTCATTGTGTTACCCAAACATCCATTACATTTGGATGCAGAATAACTCCAGTGTGACTAACTTATATCTAGATAATTAGCAGCAACTTCTATCCATCGAAACTTACTGGCACAAGAAAGGGACAGTCATCTGCTCTGCACAGCTTTGTCACACAGTGAAGGAAGACTGTAGACATCTTCTGGTTCTTGTGCTTCACAAAGCGGAATACCTCAAAAGAAAACCGTCCCATTTGGCTCTTGCCATTTTCAATTATAGTTGTCTGTGGGTCCTTGTCACAGCTAGTTGTTTGGAAAAAAACAAAAACACACTAGGATAAGCAGGTGCATGGCTGGCTTTTTAAAAGCTCTTAGGTGAGAATAGGATAACTTAGGCAAGTCAGTGCTTTATATCCTTGAAAAAGAACACAGTGCCATGATGTCCAACATATGCAGCCACAATCTCCCTGCTAGGCTGCACAGTCCTGTGCTTATTGCTATAGAATCACTGTTTTGTTTTTGCAACATCACAGCTATAGCCAAGGTACCATTTAATTCCAGTGCCCCAAAAAACTTGGGGGCTGAAGCAAGAAGTAATCACCTATGTTAACCATATAGACAGGTAACTCCAAATGAAGACAGTATCTCTCCAGCAACCATCACTGATGAGACTTAATCTGAGATACTGCCCAGATGCTATTTATGTTCTACAAAGTTCCAATTGAAGTAAATATTATTACAGGGAGTAGCAGGAGCATCTATTTATCTTTAATCATTTGCTTAACTCCTTTCCTGAACTACAGCCTATGACATTTTATATCATTGTCATTCACCACAAGGGTACCTTTGGTAAAATAAAAGCCAGCTTAGCCATTCAGTTTTGGTGTTTCCAATCTCTAGTAAAGCCATTTTAGATGTATGCTTCTCCACCATAATTCTCATGACTTTGAACTTGATTCTATGTTTATGTTCACAAACAATATAAGACCTGACATTTTTATAAGTCCAGCCCTCAGGCCTCCCTGCTAACATTGCTTAGAGTTTTCAAGCAGTTTTAGAATGCCACTATCAGAGAGATTTAAAACCGTGTTTTTTAAAAGGAGTACCCACAGATACTGAGTTTGCACAGGATGTACCTGAAGAAAAGATCATATCGAAGTTCATCACCAGGATTACCAGATGGCGTGGTGTAACAATAGTCCATCAAAACATTCCACCTGTACAAGGGGCAAAGTGATAGATGAGGCGAACTGGCAACATAAGAATAGGGGTGGATAGTGAGGGAGATAAGATTAAAGGACAGTACAGGCAAGTGTACAAACTGATAATGCAGGCTGTTACACTGAAGCCAAGTTACTGTATTTAACAGGTAATGCACAAGTCAGCCTGCATTCCCACTATACCACCTGTTTCTTCCCGACTTAAAGAATTAAACAGCACACATCATAGCAGCAGAATTGTATAATTCAAATAATTTGGTTTCACACAAGTCAAAAAACATACCAATCCATATGTTGCATACCTCCTCTCAGAAGTCATGGCAACATATGACTAGAAGCCAAAACCTTCCCACTTTTAAGAGTCCAGGAGTTTCTCATTTGTTCTCACAGAGACCCTTTCTTAAAGAACAGTAATATAGGATTTAAAGCATAATTCAGAAAAACTTTCATTATGAGGACAGCAGTAAGATACGCACTCAACATCACAGACTCGATATCCTCCAGCTGAGGGCAATGATTGTCAAACACTAACCATCCTTCTAACCCACAAAAGACTATGAAGACAGTTGCTTCTAAATCAGAATAATTTAGAAACCCTAGAGCTGAATGGCCAGCAGTACAAGAAATAATATCCATTATGGTACCTGCCATCAAGGTTGGTTGCTCTCACAGCTGCGTATATTTTGGTTTTCAAAGGTAAACCTGTACTTGGGATAAGGAGCTGCTGGCTGTAGGTTGAGTCCTGAAAAACAAACATTACCTCAATGTACCAGAAATCCCACTGTGACAACTCAGGGGTACCCATCTGCATTCACAAACTGAACTGCCATCTAATTTCTAACTTAGGTAGGACAGTCCTTTACTTAGTCCTCATTCTGGGAGGAAGCAGAAAGCAGTGCCAGAGCACTTGCCTACAAGTTTGTCCGTAAAGACCAACAATATTTGACTTGTCTTATTCTGTGCAATTATTTGGGGGAGTCTATTTATCATTTAATGAAGTGGCTGTATCAGTGATCAAAGAAAAGGTATCATTTATGAACAAGGTTACTGCAAGTTAGCAACTCAGTGTGTCTCCTAGTGCCTACAAGCAAACATAGTGGCTGCTGTAGTTTTCTAAAGGAGGAGCTTAACTAGGCTGTCACAGTGAACACTTTCCCAGCAAAGGTTCTTACGGTTATTTGATTTAGTGGAGATAGCAATGCCTCCAGGTTTTATTCATCTTAAGCTTTAGCCTAGGAGAACAGACATTCTGATATCCAAAACAGTTTTCTTGGAAGTTGGTTTGTTGAAGGTTTTAAGTAACAAACATTTCCACTTAAATTCTAGTATTTCAAAAATTCTGTTTCAAGAAAGTTGTATATAACAAAAAAGCTACGATTTCCCCATACATAACTACATAGATATAGCTGTTTTGCTAGTTTCTTATTCACAGGCTGAACCATTAATGTCACTTTAGCAATAACCCACAGATGCCATGAAACAAATCTAGAGTGACAGATGTTAATTTAGCATATCAAAATGCACTTACAGGTAATGTCACCTATGTCAAATAGGTTGCTAATCCGGAAAGCACAAGGATTCAGTATGTTGAGACCTCTTGTGAGAGGTCAAAGCACTCAATGCATAAGAAAAATTTTGTAAAGCAGAATTTTGACAGTGCCACAATAATACCAGGTTCAGTGTGGCAGGCAAGAGCAGAAGCTGACAGTAACAAGAAAGATTAAGTACATAAATCAAGTCATTTTTCAAAGGGAATGATGCCAAAATTCACAGCTTGCCCAATATCCACTCTCCATCACTGGAGGCCTTGGGAGCCATGCATGCACACATAGACCAGCTCCCTGCACACACAGAGCAAGTCTTTGCAGATCCATTCAAACGAGATCATCTCTTAAAACAGCACAAATATCCTGTATTGTAAGATCCTTTAGGATGTTAAACAGGTACGTTTGCCTTCTTTAAAGTCAATGATACATTTCTCTAATACCTAGCGCTGTCAAATTTTGCAAGCTAATCAAAAAAATTCTACACTAAGTCCCTCATTTCATAGGTTTTGGAGGTTCATGGTCAACTTGTAAACTTATTGGTATCGGAAGGATGAAAGCCCATCTTTCCAGGTGGTAACTGAGAAACAAATGCACTCTCAGTACAAGCATTAATAGCATTTATAGCCGAGTGATTGCAAAACTGGGCCCTGAAAGGCAGCAACAAACAAATGGTGGTCAGTTCCTGTATTTACAGAGAAGTTTGGCAACCTTCCCCCGCCCCATCTTTTCTGTCCCAGGATTATTTAAAAATGAGAGAAGTATAATCTTCATTTTAACAGATTAGAGGTTGTTATTCAGAGCTCTGCTCTGTCAAACAAACATGATTTTTTAAAGAATGCCTTTGGAAAATGTCCTGTTACAATATTTATAGCTCATTATGTTCAAAGTTTAAAGCATTGACTTTTAAATCAGTTGCATGAATTATAACTCAGCATCATGATGGCATGAATAATAATGCAAAAAATCAGAATCATAATTTACAAAACTGTTGCTTGATAGATTGAAAAATGATATTTAAATCAGGTATTTAAAATGTATGAATAAAATTTTTAATCAACACGAAAAAATCATTTCAGGGATTAATGTTGTTGTAAGTAGAGGTCCATGCATTTTTCACATTTCACTGTCACCTTCCATATTTACATAGCAAAAGCCTATACAATAATGCATATCCAAGTTAAATTATCTTAAAGGTATAATAGAAGTGTTAGTTGAAAGCTGTTAGAATTATTAACCCTTAAAATCTTGAAAGTTCATACAATGAGGTAACAAGTACAGTGGGCTTTATGTTTCGAACAAATCCCACATGCCTCACAACAATTACAGATGATCAAAACACTTAAGGCTTGAACATAAAAATACTCCAGCAGAAGTGCTACAGTTTATTGCCAAGGGAACAGGTCTAGA
Organism: Anseranas semipalmata; assembly: GCA_013399115.1. Lineage (NCBI taxonomy): Eukaryota > Metazoa > Chordata > Aves > Anseriformes > Anseranatidae > Anseranas > Anseranas semipalmata. The sequence goes on from VXAA01002052.1 coordinate 507,017, forward strand.
ATTTTTTTTTTTTTTTTTTTTTTTTTTTTTTTTACAAAATTCTACAGACTACTCTCTGTATCAGTACAATGTATCTATGCACACATATACACAGATATATAGATATATAGAAATATGCCCATAAACACAATAAATGCAAACAAGTATGCACTCTGGAGTATGATTATTATTACTACAACCGATTATTTGCATTGCACTAGAACCTAAAAGCCAGGGCTGTAAATTGAGGGACCATATAAATACAGAACAAAGAGACAGTGTCCCCTCAAAGACCAGCTATCTAAATACAAGAGGTACGTGCAAGCAAAAAGGACAAGGGAACCCTGATGAAAGCTGCCCAGATGAAAGGCCTGGTCCTTCATGGAAGAAATGGGAGGGGAATAACACCCAACGAAGAGGAGTCTACGTTTTGCTCTGCTAATCCAGCTTGCACCCACAGAACACAGAAACAGATTTAGTCCAGGTCATGTAACCGTGTTTTATACTCACATTGTAAAGCAACAGATTCAAAGTACTGATAAATGTACCATTGTTCTCTCTTACAGAAATAGCAGCTGATGACCTACAACAGAACCAGAAATCATCATGAAGATCAAGAACATGGTTTATTGTTGTTTTTCCATGCTTCAGTGTTTATCATTAAAAACCTCAATGAGCTATATCACAGGGAGTTAATTTATACATTTGGGTTATAAGCTTCAGAAATAGAAATTTATAGTGGAAACACTGACAGAACCTTAACTATATGGAAAATAATGGATACTGTTGAAAACATGAATCAGAGAAATAATTAGCAGAGAGGCAAAGTGACAAAAAGGAACCTGCTTTTCATGATGTATAGGGTCTACTCACGGAAATATTTTCTCTATATTCACATGCTTACAAACAATTTCATGAAGAATTTCCATGTTTGTTGCTACCATTTTGGGATCAGAATACCAGAATTTTAAGGCAACTTGTACATCAAAAAAGACAAAAGCAGGTCTTCATAAACTTATCTCATACAGCGATGCTACTGACTTTTTTTCCCTTGTGTCACCACTTCTTTCAGTGTTTTTTTTTTTTTCTTTCTTTCCCTTGACTGTTATACAAAGTTAAGTATCACTACATTGACAGGACTGCTATAGCATGCATGTATATAGGTGTGCACATACATGTATATATATGCACACATACAGGCTTATGCAAACATCGGAATGAAATACAGGAATGAAAAGCACACTTACGAAGCAAGCTGGGTATTGTTAACCAGGTATTCCAGTGGATAGCTACAGCTAAATTTGTACAGAAGCCCAGGTAAATAGCTGATAATCGTTGGCGGGTCTGGTGTATCTATATAGCCCGAAACATTACCTATCTGTACCACTGAGGTATTCCCATAAGCATTGATACCTCGAGCTGAGGACACCTATTGAGGGAGATATAAGAGAAATATTACCAGAAAGTTGAGCACGGAACAAGAATGTTGATGCTTTACTCCATCATTTACCCACGGATATCTTCGGGAAGATCTTTCAAAAAAATGAGTTTGGTTTACTAACACCACATTGCTATGTTCTGTTTCTCCCCTCCCCAAGATCAAGCATATACAGTTCACAGGGGAATACTACCGTTCGTAAAACACGGGCTCAAGCAACATTCAAATAAAACTGATGAATCCTGGTATGCACTTTTTCTGAGCATTCCCAATGAATTCACATGACTTACTGCGAAAAGATGAAGGAACTTTTCTATTATGGTTAAATAATAGTATAAAATAAGCCTCTATATGCAACAATAAAGTTGATACACAATCTTATTTACAGAAACAATACGTAGTCACAGGTTTATTTTTGACAAAGCCACTGTACTTTATAAGTAGATACAAACCAAGCAGCTCAACTTTGCATCTGTGTTTTTGCCTATATTATACATCTCTAAATGATAAACCATGTGCAAAGAAAACTGTCAGAAATGCAAGTCAGATATTTAATATTAACTCAGGCAATGCCTCATTTAAGGATGCCAATACAATCTCAGTTCAGTCTCTGGATATGTGTTCTAGTGCACTGCTTGGGCTCACAAAGTGCAGAGCCAGCAATAACATGCAGCTCTCCAGAAAACTCAGCCTTTCCTCCCAGTAGCAACCCTGCCCCACTCCATCTGATCTGAATGAAGGGGTGGTTTGTGAGAACAGCAAATAAACACGTCACAAATTACTTTCTCATTAGGCACATGCACAATAAGGCCAAATAAACATGACACTGGACTTCAGCTGTAGCATTGTATTAGCTTCTGCACTGTATCAGCAAAACAAGCAGTTTCCATAGCTTTATAGTATGCAATTTCTTAAAAAGATGTTTCATCATGGAAGAGTCATTCCGAGGTGCACGAGTTGCAGCATTTTGAAGTAGCAGAGGATACACAGCAGGTATATCAATTGCCTTAGCTACAGCAAAGTCTGCTAGCAGAGATACAACCATGCACTTTGCCAAAGGAAAGGCTAATCATTCCTTAAACTGCAGGAAAATGCTGAATATCAGAATTCCTAGGATCTGTTCCTTACCTAAGAAACACAGACTAGAGCACAGAGATAATCAGCTACTGCTGTTTGGCTCTCTCCCCACACCATCCCCCCAAAATAAGAAGTTTTGTCTGCCATATTGCAGACCTGGATTTTATCTGAGTTCTGCTCAAAAAGTTATCTTCCCTTTATTTATATGGAAAGCAAGTTTGAAGGTCTTTGCTGTGAAAAACAGCCAAAAAAATCACATGGAATTGTACCACTCCATTGTGGGGAACATGACAACACTTCCTGCTACTTCATCCTCTTCTTGGCACAGCATTCAAAAACTGAGACAGGGTGAGAGGAAATTCTTGTTAAATTTTTAGCAGCTGCTACTTGTCCTCTGTGCCCTGTGCAGCCTTGTGGGAGCCCCATTCTGCATTTATTTGGGCTGATCAGACAGCAAGCTCTTACAGTTATGATCAAATAGCAATTCCAGGAGTTTATGACCAAGTCCATGTGAAGAGCAAAAGGTTCCTTCCTGTCAAGCTCTCCTACTGCAAGTCATGGAAGCTTTTCAGAGAGACTGGGAAAAGAGAATCTTGAGCTTGCTGAACTGGTTTTTGTTGAAATTTTAAAAGAAAACTCAGCCTGAGGCAAATAGGTCAGAGATCATATTGAACAATTCAGCACAGTTTGACAAAATTATTAGCAACTGAAAACAGCAGGGTTCTTATGAAAACTGACAGGTAACTAAGGTAACTAAATGTGAGTATGAATTCCAGATAGAATGAGCCTTAAAAAGAATACATTTTTACACTTTTTTTTTTATAACTTATTCATAGATGACTTGATACAAACAGTGATCAAAGATCTGAGCTGAGTGTATAAATCTGATCTTCAGTCCCACACATCTTGGCTTTTTTTTTTTTGTCACGAGTTGAGTGCATAGGTAATTGTCATTTTTTGTTTTGTGGGTGTTTGGTTTGTTTGGTTATTTTTTTCTTTNTGGTTTTTTTTTTTTTTTTTTTTTTTTTTTTTTGGTCAAACATTCAAAGTTTGCTTGAAAACTTCAGTTTGTTGCCAGGTAATTCCAAACAGAGCTGAGATCTTACAGGGAGGGCACTACTTGAAAAGATGCCTACTGTTAGCTTCCTCACTCGGGTTGGGTCCTCTGGCCAGACTATTTCCCCTGCAACATTCAGCCCGAAATCCCTGCCTTATCACAGAATGTATAAGATCAGTCAGCAAGTCTTCTCATATGAGAGCACGGAAGTACCCAGACTGTAACTCTTACCTGACTAACCCACTCTTAAAAATATTTTCTTTCATTTCCAAAGTACGTATTTGAAAAGTTTCAGCAAAACACGACATGCTCAAATGTTATAAGAATGGCTTGCAAAAATCCCCTTTTCCACTGAAAAAAATTACTACAGTGAAAAATGTAGTATCTAATTACAGGGCAAATGTGTTCCACCATGTTTTTCTAATTAGAAATCAAGATAAAAATATCATCTTTGTTTTTCTTTGGTGTACACATTACATTGCTAACCGGGAAAGAAAATGCAAATATCATCTGTAAAAGATATAATGCTGTTAGGCCAGTCACTTGATCCTGTGCATAAACATGCATGCAATAATTTCACTTTGATCTCATCTTACCACTAAAGTGTTTCCACAGGATTCCAAAGTACTCAGATTGATGATGAAAATGACCACTGCTGGAAAGGTGTTATTATTGATGAACCCTCTGCAGTGAGCATCCCCATGTTTCCCATTCAGTGCCAGATCTGTTTCAGAATAACCAGAGAAAAGAACTGTGCAAAAATTTATCTTCATAGTAATTGTCTGCACTCCACAGAAAACATTGATATCTCGTTCAGCTGCACAAAAAAAAAAAGACAGGAAAAGACATTGTAAGATGATTCATTTCAACTAAACACCATATCAGCATTGCAGCAATTAGTCTAGTGTTGTACCTTCTGATCAAATCAATTTTTAGGCCGCAGTCATAGCAAAATATTTGAACATAAGGGTCAGAATTGCCTTGTTCTGAAAAACAGATGTATCTGAACCTACAACTTCACTAAAGAAAAACAAAAATTAATACAGTAAGCATAGTCTACCATGCAACGAAACCTGTATTCCAAACTTCCCCAGCAAGTCATTCAGTCGCACACTCAAACTGAAGCACTGCAAAGGACTGGAAAACAGCAAGTGGTTAAATATTCGAAGTTTGATTAAACAGCCCTCTTCTGAAACAGTAATTCCCAGCAATTTTGAGAAACTTGGGAGGCTGAGTTCTGCCTTCCAGCCCTCTCCAGATGACACCTGGCATTGAAGTCATGTGCATTTGAAGTTGTCTAGAGGCCAATTTGTACCAGACCACAGTCTCAGGCTGTGCAGAAAACAATGACTGAAACCACAAAGTGTCTTGCAATCTGTCCTTCTGTAAATTATGACAATTTAAAAGACCTAGAAAATAGCAATTGTTACAACTGACCAGTTTTTGAACAGCAGCAAAAAACCTCCTTGGATGCATTTGACCTTTTGTCTGAAAATTCTGAAGATTTTTATGTATTTGAATAGAAAAGCATGATGTTAGGATATAGGAAACAAGGGATAGTTTCTTTAGGTTTAGAGTTTGCTATTACACAACTTTTCTTTAAGCCCTTCTCCTTGCCTTTAGATAGGGGGGGTGTTATTTATTGACACCCCCCCCAGTGTTCTGCAAAAAAAAGGTGTACTGCATCATGTTCAACACAGACATTACTGCTTTATATAACAACTCACTTATTCCACCTGCTTAAAGATTAAATGTTATTAAAAACTGTGAAACAACTTCAGTCAATACTATACCATTAAACCTGCTGAAATGAATTGTTTCACTGCACTGACACAACAGAGAGGAAATGAAATCTCCATTACAATGAACTAGCTCTTCCCCCATGGTACAGGAGCACAAGCAGTTTAATTTAGACAGCTTTAATGGTGGCTTTAAAGCCAAAACAATCAAGTGCAGGAAATAACAGGCTAAACTCTGGCCTTAGCTAATGCGGTGATAAATGTTACCCACTGGGTGTAAATTTGGGCAAGAAAGGTACTGGAGGCAAAGCATAAGTTTAAGTGATGCGCCGTGATATTCTCCTAGTTTGTATGTACACGTATTTCCACTAACATAATGTACAAAGATCAAGAAGCATGCCTTGGTATTCACTGCTAGAGGACTGTTTTAATCCACTTAATGGGTACACTAAGGTGGAGGGGATAGTACAAAAACAGTAAACAACAAAGAATGTGCTTTTACACTTACTCAGAGCAATACACAGATTGTAATAAATCACAGGATGCAATATAAACTAGCACACTTCATTTTACAACTCACTTCAAGCCCTTTAAAAAGAAGTGTTGCTTTTCCTGTTAAGGTACCTTTACCACTTGCGAAACTCTCATTTGACACTAACAAAATGACACTATACAGTACAAAAGCAACCTTTGCACAATAGAGGATAACTGCTTTCCCAGACTGAACCTTTTTGCCCACTTCTTTACAAGAAAGCATTATTGTCAAATTTGTTCATTTTGCAATTCAAAAAACACAGTATTGGTTGAGAAGTGAATCTAAAGCTAGATGCAAACAGATCTAATGCCCCTTTAGATGCTAAACACCCAGAACAATTCTTGTAAATTTAGAAAGTTTAATATTATTCTTACACATGTACGTTTAAACAAAAATAGTTGCATTCCTGTGGTAAAAGCTCCGGGAGTGAGAGAGTTGTGACAGTTTAGAGGTGAGGGCACCCAGCTAAGACTTGATGGGACCTTAAACATAATGGCCTCTGTCACAGTTTTCATATAGGCAAAGCTCTTGGCCTCTTTCTGACTCAAATCACGCCAGCTTCCCATAGTCTACGTTACTCACAAGTGTCACGTGCAAAACAGTACAGCTCATGAGCTACATAGATACTGCAGTAACAGAGACCATCTCGAGTCACAAATTGCAGCACAAGCCAAATGCTGACAGCTCCACTGCCTGGTGCCCCTCCACACACCGCCAAGACTTGCCATAGAACAGAAAGCAAAAAACCTGCTGAGGATAAGAGTTTGCCAGAACACTGTTGACAAAAGTCATTTCACCAGAAGTATGCAAGGACATTTATAGCTCAAAACCAGCTTCTCTGCACAACCCTCCTCTTGATCAAGTCACTGCTTTAGTGGTGAATTAAAATGCAGAGTACATAAGAAAAAGCAGCAGTATACTCTGGAGATGAACTAGCTTTACTAAGTTTCAGTATTCACTTACAGCAAGAGCCCTGGAATCAAAACTGTTTCCCATCTGAAGACAGCTATACTGACATGGTTGTACGCTCCAAAAGCCTTCTAAAAGCTATGCTCTACTGCTATGCAGAGCTAAAGCTTTTTCATCCAGGCAGCTCTTTGAAGAATAGCAGAATTTGACCTTATTGCACACTCTAGAATACATCTACCTTTCATTACAAGAAGTCACACAACTTTCAATCTACCAAATATATTTTTGTCTTCAGCCCTGCTGACTATTGCATACTTACACTGTAAAACAAACCTGCAAACTGCAGAAGCAAAAGTCCTGTCTGATTATTTATCATCCTACTTATGCAGCACCATCCCTATGCAAGAAGTCACCTAAGCAACAAATGATAAAAGCACAAACAAATGAAAAATGGATGAGATCCCAGGGTCCTTTAGGAAGGCTTAATTTCTCATCTTTGCTGAAGACAAGTTTCATAAACTTCAGTTCCTCACAGCATTAAATAAAAGAGCAAACAACTTCAGAAAATTAGTGGCTTCTGTAGTACCTGCACACCACAGACCTCAGACAGAAAGTCCACCCTCACCCTGTGTTTGGAATTTCAGCTGACAAAAACAAGCATTTCTTAAGTGGAACAAATAAGGAATGGAGATGAAAATTCTATCCCCAAGCAGGCCCTGCAGGTAGTATTGAGTCTGAGAGATGCTCGTTTGAAACATTCTCCTTTTTGACCCACTTCCCTTACATTTGAACTCTGAAGGCAGTCAGGCCTGCACCCACAAACCCACAGCCTAAGCCACACGCGGGGGAAGCGAGCGGAGCACCAGCAAGCGCCCTACACCAGCAGAGGCCCTCAACTATCTTCTGGGGTTCTTGAACCCATAAAACAGAGCTCCAGAAGACTTACTGAGCTCCACTAGCCCCTGTACTTTACTTAGCAGTCCCTCCTGCATGCTGAAAATACCTGTCAGATTTGGGGACAAAGGTTTTTTGTTTTTGTTTGTTTGTTTGTTTTTTTAATCCCCCCCTTTCCTTCCCTCTAATTCAAATGAATGGCTAACATAAGCAGAATTAGTTTTCTTTCTTAGCTCTCAAAATCAGCCCTAAGACCGTCAATTAAATTCCAGCCTTTGAATCTCTACTCTCACAAACAATAAAGAGCAGGACTCAACTCTCAGCTGGTATGGGCAGTGCAGCATGATTAGAATTTACTTTTAAAAAAAGTCTGTTTACTTGTAGCCTAAACAGATGTACCCGAGTCCCTGAGACGCAGCAGGCATAGAATCTGATATAACCATTATTATGAGAGAGAACTGCAAGTGGCCCCTAAATACCCACAAATAAGAGCTGGATTCAATTCACAGGTATCACATAGCAAATATAAAACCTTGGCACAGGGTTAGTGCAAAAAATGACCAAAGAAGCTTTTACAAAGCACAGAAAGAAGAATCTAAGCTTCCCTCTAGTGGTTGCAATCCTCTCAAGAAGCCTAAAAATGGAAAAAAAAATACTTGAAAAACTATGGAAGGCAGATCTGAGGCAGGCGGGTCCAATTCACCCAAAATTTTGAGGCAAGTCTGTAAAGCCCTAAGAGCAGAAATATAGAACTAGTTTGTGAAATACTCAGCTAAACAATGATTTTTGCCACGGACAGAAAACAACATACTTGATCCTTTTTGCGGGTCTTGTATTTTTCTTTTTCATATTCACATCAATCAAGTGAAAGAAGATTCAAACCCACTATTGGTCTTTATGTCAAAGCACCCATCAGTGTGGTGGTAATAGGAACTGAAAACATGTAGGCTTTCTGCTGACTTAAGTTTAATAAAAGAGTTGATCCTTCCTGAAGAAAAATCAGTAGCACAATTTTTTGAAAACGACACACTGAAAGGTATTACAGCATAATACTAAACTGATAGTTCATCACTATACCATTTGATTCGATCACTACCTCAGAAACACAAGTCAAATGAATCAGTCAAAAATCAGCCTTTTATTATTATTATTCTGTCCAAAAAACAACGGAGGCAGGAAGGATAAGCCATGTAACAGACTAAAAACATTCTTTAGCTAAGTAAACTCATATTTATTGCTAAGATCAAAATTTATTTTCTATTTCTCACTGTATTAACAGCTCTGGACATCTGATATCCCCAGAACAACTTAATTCCCATTTTCTCAAAGGTAGATCATCTATAGATACATCCCATTGCTTCACCTACTCCTAACCAAGAGCTTAATGTTGAAATGAGGCACTGAATTTTGCCATCAACTTCATTTTGATCAAAAATAGATGCATATTCCTGTATTTCAATGAAAGGACATAATTATCTCACTCACATAAAACATGAAAGAAAACCCAGTTAGAAGTTTTAGACTCTTAAGCCTATAAAGAACATTTAAAACAACATGACTTCTAGTGAATTTCTTGGACAGGACAGAACTCTGGCAAAAGCAGGTCAAACTCCACTCACATGAGGGGAGTAGTGTTCGTTAATACTAGGCTGAATTTGACCCATTGTGCAATTAAAAGGAGAGTAAAATGTAACTTTAGAGAAGTTTCATTGTCACTCAGATAGTTAACACTCTCTTAATGTGAAGCCCTACCCCCAGGCTTCAGACAGATTTAAAGCTCTGTATTTAAAAATAAGCACTGCTTTGAACCAAGACAATAAAGAAGACATTTAGAAAAAAGTCTATTAAACACTTACCAGGAAACCTGCTATGGAGGTTAGCATCGCAGTTGTATCCATTGAACTGAGCAGTCACCGAAAGCACTTTAATCGTCAGCAGGAGCAGAAACCATACCTGTTCCATTGCAAAACCTAGCAAAACATTAGGTGGTTATTACACACATCTGCTCATTGCGTTGAAAATGCTTACTGTGGACATTTAACCACTCAGGAGGTGATGGCCTGCAGCAAAGGAATCAGGGATAAATGTCACAAACGTATGGGAAAGAGGCCACAGGCAGCTGGGCCCATTTCTTTACTTCTGAATAATGAATAATTTCTATTAACTTCTACAGCTTTTAAGCATAACTTATGGCAAAAGAGATGCTCAAGGATGGTATAAAAGAAATAAAAGGGAAAAAGTCCCCTAAAATATATTGATAGATTAGGAAAGTGCTTACGTATTTAAACAGCGGCAGCTTTTTTGAAAATTTCAATGTAAAAATCCATTGAGAAAGATGAATTAAACAGAACAATAGTTTTATTTCAGCCAAGCCCTTGAAAACTGTACAGATAAATGGCTTGTTGAGCAATTCTCAGGCTCAAGGTCCTAGAATAAAATCAGTCCATATCTAATTGCCAAAAATTTGTTCTTTGAAGCATGCATGCAGTTGTATTGAGTTCATGTACAGAGCTGGCATAGAAATTACACCTACTTGAATCATACCTGACAACCAGACTAGAAGGTCAGAACACATGAATTTTTAAAGTCTCGAGTAATTACTCTTCCTGGGAGGAAACCTCCAAGGTGTAATACCTATGATGTTTGGCACATTAAGAAAAAAAAAAAACACAACATGATTCACACATGTGTCAAAAATATCCCAGAATATCAAGGATTTTGTCCATGAACCTAAGCCTTACAACTTTTTTTTTTTAGATCATAAAATCTCTGCTGACCTGGAACTCGGCTACAGCAATACTTTGTTTTCCTACATGGTAACTGAGCAATTCCAAGAGAGATTTAGGGGGTTTCCTTCCTCTAACAATATAGCTAAAGACACTGATCATGACATGTCTCCGAGAGAACAAAGAATGTTCATAAACTCCACAGATGCAACATACCTCCATGCAGCCATGGAAGAAGCTAGCAACAGCACACAGGGACAACATTTCAGACACAACCCCCCCTCTTGTAACTGGATCATTTGTGGCTGTGCAGGGGTCTGAGCTAAAGGGCATTCATGTTAACACAAAGGCTTCCCTTAATTTTCAAACTAGACTCATGTAGAACACTCCCAAATGCTCCTTGGCAGCAAGCAAGCCAGCTAGAATGAAGCACTGAGCCACAATCTACCTGAAGAAGCCAAACAGATGCCCGAGTATCACCAGGTGAGTCCTGCCATTCACTCCTACATAATTCTGCTTAGAAGTACCTGTGATAAAATCAGAATTGGAAGCACCTGCTAAGCAAGCATGTTGACACTTGGACATGATCTTGGTAGGTTCCATGCAACTGAAACTATTTTATTCTTAATAAGTCAGGTGTAACTTTTGCTTCCTGCCCAAAAGCAGTCTTGCTGGGTAACATCTGCACAACACAGATTCCTGATCCAAGTGTGACCTATAGCAACAATGCAACCTCCTTTTAGTTTCAGGTGATAGAAAACTAAATGAAATGACTCTTTGACCCTCTAACTCTTTTTCCATTAGACTCCTGTGGAGGTTGACAGCACTTGCAGCTAATGCTGGTAAAGAATTACAAGAACATAAAGAAAATAAAATTCCTAACTGGGTTGCTATGAAACCTCTGCATTTTCATGATCCTCACCCTTTCCATCACTCTCAGACAGAATTAGGGTGAGGTTTTTTGTTGTCTTGTTTTTAAACCATGAAAATTCATACTATTTTCAAAGAAACATTTTTACTTCGGAAAATTGACATTTCTCCAATGTACTGGAGCCTTACCTCTGCTTGTATAACAGTTACTCGGATAAAGTGGCTATTACTGTTCTGTTGTATATGAGCTAGCTTCTTATGTCCATTACAAGGGTATAAATCAACGGCAATTTACCAAGATCTAAATCTGACTTCAATTTTCTAACTGCCACAGTACTCTTTGCTACCAAAAAAAAAAAACTTGTTTGAAAAGAATTTAATGAAAGATGACACTGACAAAGCTGCAGCTATTATTTTAGATGAAAAGCAGAACTTATGGTAAACTCTAAAATTTTAATTATTAAACTTAACTTGTGCTGCTGTATTTCAGAGGAAGGAGAGATGATTGCTGAGGACCAAAACTGAATTAAGACATTAAGTATTTATAGCATTAGTTCTCTAGCTATATTCAGAGCAAGTCAGATTTTAACACAACCGATATGTTCTACTTGCTCTCTGACTGACTCATCTGCATATGGATCAGCATGCAGATCCACATCACCAGTTGGGCTGACTCTTGCTGATTTCAGTTAAATAAGTTGGGAATGTACATTATTTCTTGTCAGAGAATTGCAGAGCTAGAAAAACACCCTGAGAGGTCACGAAGAATCAAGGCAAACGTTCCTGCTCATCCAACCCACTCTTAAATGTCTCCAGCAACTTCTCAATCAAAAAATACTAAAACCTTAATATTTCATCCAATTAAAGAAGCATAAAGTTTCATCAAAATGGCACTCCTTGTCTGCACATATGTGAAATGGAACTTCCACATCGAAAAAAAGGTAAAATTCAAGTGTCAGGAATAGGGTGGTTTATAATCCATCAGGTCAACATGCTTACATGAAAGATACATATTTGTCCCATCCCCCTTCCCCCCCCTTTTTTTTTTTATTGCTCTCTAACATGGTACGGAGTTCCTTGAGCCATTTTTGAGTAAAACAGTTCTTGATGCTTTCCAGAAAGTGTGCTTCTTTGGTCCAGTACCAAGCATATTTGGCTGTTAAAAAGATATTTTCTTGATTCCGAAGATGCCAACACACTGCAAGGGAAATGTGATCCTTCCTATGGAACTCTTAGCTGACAAACCCACTCTAGATTTCACTAATTGTAAGTCAATTATGATCAAAGTATTTTTCTATTTTCTTTAGACCTCATTCTCCATTTTCCTCTGCTGAGCATCTTCAAGGATCTTTTAAAGTTTACATGATTTACCATGTTTTGTTTACAACATTCAGTGTAGTGCTTGGACTCACTGAAATACCCCAATCGCCTCAAAAAAAAAATCCTTTCATAGTAACTTAAATAATTTCACTTTCAAATGTTTCTGCCTCCACCCATCCTCCTAAGAATATCTTCCAAACAAGGTTTGATATTTTCTATTTAGCAAGTGAAAAGTTCTTTCCATTGACTTGGGGATGGAGGTAAAGTCTGTGTACAGGACTTCTATCAACACCAAAAGGAGTTCACATGGCAACTATCTCAAGCATTCGTAGTAGAACAGATTTAAAGGACAAGTATACACAAAGATAGGGATTTGAAGACCTACCAAACATGGTTCATGAAATCATTCCAGAGACTGTGGATCATTTAGATTTCTAAAACAACCAGTTCAGTGGAAAAACAGCCCAATATACGTGGGTTTCGATGTAATAAAATGACGCAAAGCTTTCAGAATGCTGAAGGAGCCAGGGTATGAATCTCTGCTAAATAGAAGTTGTTTATATATTCAGCAGTGAGTCATAAGTGCAGGTCTTACTATTCTGTGCTGTGTATCACTGAAAAGTACAAACAAGTAATAGTTACAACACATATTCCTCAATTATTATTTTACAAAGGCTTTGTCCCTGCTTTCCCAAATGTTGCCATGTTAGAAAACCTGCACAAAATTTCAAAGTAAAGATGCTTACAAATTAAGTTATATTGCATTCACTTTTGGAATTCCATGGAACAGCAGTGACCTACCTAAATTCCCACTTTTCTCCTGTATTACCTGACACTCAATTCTCTTGTTCACCTATCCTTTCCAGAATGATCTTCAAAACTGTTCCATTGTGAATATCATTCACTACTGATTCAGCCCTTTATTTTTATTGAAATTCACTTGTGAGCTAGTTCTGATTTGAGGGTATTATTTATTTCAAATATTCATCCTATATTTTATAAGAACAGTTTATAATCTACTGCTTGTTCTTAATTTTCCATTTACAGGATGTGGCAGTGCTGTAAAATAATATGGTGACATTTATGTCTCCTGACTGGGTAAGTCTTTCAAAAAGAATAGTTAATGGGAATAATGAAAACTTCTGAAATAAAATTATAGATGTGGTAAGTGCATAATAAAGCTGGTAGAATAAGTGTTCCATTTACAAGTGTTTTCATACAGATCTAGTAACTGACTAAATGCTCTCTAGCAACATACATTTAGGTCTCTACAAGTAATGGAATAGAAAAATTATTGCTTTAGTCAAAAATATTTTCAAGTTATTATATTGTTCAATGCATACTATTTCTTATAGTCATCTCATGACAAAATAGTTCCTTATCTTTTTGGTTCATGTTCGTCTCACTGCCGCGCTTGCTTCTGCATCTGCACTGAAGTTGTGAAGCACGTTAACTGCACCTCCATCAGATCTTCCAGAACTGTTTTCCTTCCAGACACATATTAGGTCATTTGCATTTAAAAGTAACCTGACAAACAAAGCCAGAAAGATAACTCTCTACATCCAGTCCTTCAGTGGAACTTTCTCATTCAACTCATATCTCATTGTAATGAATTATCTAGATCATGTTTTCTCTATTGCCTTCTTCTTTACATCCTTGGCTCTTCTCATGCAGATAAAATAGGACTTGGATCTTTACAGTATCTGTTTTGAAGACAAGCTCACCAAGTGGTGATAATTCCCTTTTTTCCCCCCTAAAAGATTGACAAGAAAAAAAGGGCACCTAAGGTGCAAAGAACTGTCTAGGGACAGGTTTCAACTTAAAGATTTCCCTCCACTTGTGGATAACCTTTGGTGTTGAGACTTTGACACAGAATTTCTTTTCTTACAGATTCCTCTGACTTCAGACTCCAGAGCTATGCTATTTCTGACATCAACCAAAAGCTACAAAGCTGAAAATAGAGATACATATATACACTACATATACACACACGCACACACACACATTAGATTTTGAAGATCAGCACTTTCCTAAGCAAAAAGCTGATGACAGAGCTAAACCTGCAAAACAGACTGATGTTCTCAAAATTACAGCATTTGATGGTACTGTGCACAGGAGTACAAGTGTAATAATGTCACAACACATATAAGGAAATAATAAAAACCTAAGAACAGTAGAGATCAGTGTACCCATGAATGTACAAAAAGCTGTTTTTTTTTTTTTCCTTGATATGGTTGGAAAATAGTTTTGTTTTAAATAGGTAAACTAATCTCTACTAACTATTCAGAACACAAGCAACAGCTGTGGACTACACAAGACAGACCATGAATGAAACATGCACATGTAATTAGGCATACAGTTGCTTTCAGCATCAATTATTTGGTCCTAGAAATTACTCGTGTATATTTTCTAGTTCTACATTCCCACTTTATTCATGGCATTCAAAACAACAGTCCTGGATTCGCTGCACACTATATAAGCTTTGTAATTAATGCTGGGTCAATGCTTGAAGCCCCTAAATCAAACTTCCACTGGAACCAAACAGCAGCTTTACCTGACAAAGATCAAATCATAACTAAAATCTCAAATGCCAAGATATTTAGTGAATCAATCAGGTGCCTACAGTGCCCAAAGAAAATGAGGCTGTGAATAATTTGGGGGAAAAAAAAAAAAAAAAAAAAACCAACACTGTACTTCAGCATATGCGTCTTTATTTGCTGTTACAACAAATCCTTGGATGTGCTCAGATTTTTTTTAATCTGGTCTGAAAAGAAGCTGACTGCATATTTACAAGGTAAAAAGAGAAAATGATCCAATGAAGAATATGCCTATGTGAAATATTTCCAAGAGATTTATACGAAGTAGCACAATACCTTCCAAGGAGATATCAGACTAGAAGTGAAACAGTTAAAGCATTTAAAAAGAACTATTTTTGAACAAGGCATAGATTCTGACTTACTAGATCCACTTAAGACTGTTGAAATCATGGAGCAAACTGTTTACCTGCTATTCTGTGCCAAACATGAGTTACTCTAGCTGTTTCCTACATCCACGAGTGAAATACTGATATTCTTCAAATGGGCTACCTTTCTCCCACCTCATTCCATATTATTTTTACTGTAGTTATACTTAGCGAACAGTTCAATTTTACTTAAGTATTGCCAGAATACACAGGTTTTTTTCCCCCACAAAGATGACTTGAATAGGCTATCTAGATTTTTCTTCCTGCATTTCAAAGAAAATATTTGCTAAAGCTCTTCCAGACATTTGTTTCAACAGCCTAAGGCATTTGAGAATACTAGCGTTTTCCATATCATACCCATCATATCATATAAGGAAATTACTTAAATACTACATATCTGATAGGTAAGCTAAAAAACTCAGATTTGTTTGAAATGTTTGATTCCATGATTCAGATACCTCAACAAAATATGAAAACACAAATCAGATTAAAGCTTCAGATATAAAAATACAGGAAAAAAAAATCACTTCTCCTGAGTCACATAGGAAAGATTTCTATGCTGTTCTTCCAACCTGCAATAATAATCACTGTTTCCCACAGAACATTCATGAAGATATGAAGTGCAGAATGCCGTCACTGAGAGCAGATTTAAGAGTAAAACTAGTCTGAAGTAATCTATGGTCAAATCTTTGGACTGGAATTTAAAAAAAGTTTGAAAGTACTCCTCTCACTTCCACACTCTTCACATTGTCTACTGCATAAGAAAAAAATTAACATTAAAAGGAGACTGGGAAAGAAAGCAAATTCAGTATATGATTTGGAGACCATTGCAGTGATCTCAAAAGATCATTTTAGCCCAAATCTGGAAATCTTTGACAAAGCAAGACCTTTTCATCATTAAAAGTCATAATTTGATGTTTTGTTGCACTTAGCTCTGCATTTCGTTAATCTTGTGAGTTAGAAGCTAGATTCTTAGTGCAACTTAGCACAGAGATTCAATCTGAAAAGGCAAGAATATAAACCAACTGAAAACAGACTTCCCATTAAAGTATGTATAGCTTACCAGCATCATAAAATTAAAATGAAAATCAGTTTGATTTCTCACTTCAGTCACAGAAAACTATAAACAAGAAAAAAGTTCTATAGTTAACAGTTAAAACTGGCTGATTACAAAACAAGCACCACCATGTTACCACTAGCCGTACAGCACCCACCTACAGACTGGCACGCAGAAGTATCTGCAATGAACACAATGACTACAGAGTTTTTGAGTCATTGGTTAATTACTCTGAATATTGAGAAAAATGGGCTGATTTTGCTCTCTTGCACCTGTTCCACATCATGTTCCTCTTTCACTTTTAGCAGAGATATTGCACTTTGGAAATCAGTAAGAGACTAAAGCAAGTCCAGGATCATCTTAGACAAACACACAAGCAATGGTTGTGCAGAGTCCCCTGTATGGGCAAAAAGAGACCATCCCTAAATCCTGGAATGAACAGGTTGTTTCTAGGCTTAAAGACATTCAGCACATGCACATTCAGTCTACTGATTTCCTTCTCAGACCACTGATCATTATGGGCGTTCCATCAGCTAGCAAATTTACAGAGACTATCAAATCATTTGATATAGGCCACTAAAGAGTCATCAAATGGTAATGGCCTTCGGTTGCCTCTAACCATGGTCTGGATTCAAAAAACACTGATCTAGAGATGAGACACTCTTAATCCTATTGCCTACCCCCAGAGCCTTGCAGTCACATGGGCAGATGAAGATCTAAATGAGTATCATTCTACTTAATTACTCTTTTTACGCTTTTGAAGAGAGCAATATAAATATAAATCTTCAGTAAATAATGCTTGATGTCACTAGCAAGTAGATTATACTGCAGCCATCTGTTTGCAGCTTGAAAAGTTACCATTAAAATAAGACTTCACTGACAAAAAGCAGCAACAGTTTATGCTATCAGAATGACTTCAATTTCCTGACTTTTAGGAACAGAAATTATGCACTAAAGCTGTAGAATACTGCTGTAGTATGGTACAGCCTTATCTAATCCTTAAAAGTTAAGCAAATACGGGTAAATAATGCTGCTAATATCTTGGTCTAAGCAAGTATATAAAACCACACGTTTCATAAGCACTTGAAATCAGAGTGCTCACGCTGTTCTGAGGCTTACATTTAAAAAGAAACTTTTTTGTGAAATAGAAAAGATATGCTTATGGATATTTCTTTCACCATGCTTTGAGTCCCTCTCATAGCCATTTTGAACTTATAGCAAGATTTGAACTAAATTTCAAGCCAGCCTCTAAAACAAGCCTGAGGGATACTGCTCAAGATCTAGTGAAAGAAAACAAAACATCACACACTGATAAAAAATTCTTTGATCAAGAGCACACAAGCAAGGCCAACAGTCCCATCTGCTGCTCAGACCATAATAAAGTTTCCTCTTGCAGTGCACACAGCAATTAGAATAACTATGTCAATTTGGACCATATCGGTTCATCAGCTTAACTAAAGACTTGACTTCAAATCCCTGCTATTTTCACTCAAGAATATATTGTCATTATTAATACTTTAAAAAAAAAAAAAGGTGGTGCAATTATCACATCCAGTCTGCTTTGTGACTGGAGACAATGTTATTTCCAATCAGCAAACCCATTTCATTATATTGCAGTGGGAGCCAGATAAGAAGTCTCGCTTATCAAAATTTTCTTCCATCAATGCAGTGATTGTGGGAACAGGCACACTGACACCACAAGTTGGATAACATTGTCTCCCTCAAGCAATTGATTGTTTTCTTACTGAAAGCAAGCGAGTGGATTTGACATACATTGGTAAACTCAGCACTGCAAAGGGTTTGTAACCTTCCTCCCCTCACATTAATAGTGTGGGTCTGGTCTGGGTACATTTAGGTAAAAGCTAAACTGAGAAAAAAAATACCTCTTTTCACAGTTGGATGCTAATTTGCCTTCCTGTTTTCATTAGCCATTCCCTACATACCTCTTCCCTGACCAAATCTATGTGAGATTTCCCAGTGAGGTTAAACTTGTCAGGCAAGTGTTAAAACGACAATTTTTTTTTTTAGTAAAAAATAATTTGACATTTACCAATATGTTAGTAAGTTCTAGCTGGCTGACATGGTGGCACTTACCCAAATCCCCTGTAGCTGTTGAGTCAGCTGTACTCCATCTATCCTGCGCTCCTGCATGTGATCAAGTGTTCAACTTCTCTGCCCTGCAGAACTTTTTCAGAAAACACTCGGAGTCTGCTGATGGGGGGAAAAGAGACACTCATTATGAAAATTCTTTTTAAAATAGGTCTGGACTCTAGATGGGAAAATTTGACAGGTCTCAGAACACTTTACAAGTCTGTTCATCACCAGACTGAAACCCAAGCCAGATCTTTATGGTGGCTTTTTTCAGTCTTCTGCCTCTTTTTCTTGCAGCCTTTTGATCTGCTTCTCTCCACTTGTATGAAGATCTCCAGAGGTCCATGTGGGGCAAACAATCAACGTGGAGAAATTATTCTGTCATCAGCTTGTTGAGGGAAAACCTTGTCTGCTTAAAAAGAGGGGTGGGAGGAAGGAGACAGATGGAAGCACTGAGATAGGATCAGTAACTAAGCTGCAAGGTTATCAATGTCCCATTGTGTGTTGTGAGAAGTGTCTAGTTTTTTTTTCAGTCCTGGGCTAAATTCATAGTACCAAACAAAAGCAAAAAGAGCGACATTTCACGCTGCGATGAAAATGTGATATGGGGGTGTCATTATGAATACAGGTGTCAATAGAATGATAATTACCAACAGTACATCAATGCACACAAAGCCAACTGCATACAAAGGCAAGATCAAGCTGCTAGAAACTGAACCTGCTTCGTAACATCTACTCCCTGATCTTTGGGACTAAGAGGGGGCAGAGGGAGGTGTTTAACTCCCTTTTGTTACATTAGTTTTTCTCCCTCCTGCCTGCTTTCACTCTCTCCCTTCAGTTTTGTGACTGCCGTCTATGCCTAGAAGCTTTCATTATGCCTTTAGACAGGTAAAACAGTAGTCCATAGGCTTTGGCACCACTGAGAAAGTTTTGGAGGTGCTTGGATTTGTTGGGGTTTAGCATGGTTTTCAGAACAGTGAAGCCCTGCCTGTGCTATGACTTCACTTAGGCCAGCTCCTTGTAGAAATCGAAGTACTGCTGAGTACATCCATGGTGACCCTGGCCAGCCCCAAAGAGTAGCCACGGTGGTGGCATAATGCACTGACCTCCTCGCCTCACAGAACTGCTCTGTCAGGGGAAAGCAGCAGGAAAGCAGATTTCCCCTTGAGCATCAAGCCCCCTCACGCACAAAGCTCGTGCTCTGCACCCATGGGAATGGCAGACCATCCCTGGCTGCTCCAGACCCAACGGGGAGAGCCCAGTGCTGCCCCTGATCCAAGCAGACAGCTTTTGCTGCTTCTAGCTGTTTTGCTCTAGAAAGGATTCAGTTTATAGCATACTGTGAAGTCCTCAGGCATCAAAAGGCTCTTTACGCCAGTAAGTTGCTAGTCCTTTATTCAGATGCATACCCTATAACGTTAATGTTGGTTTGGCTGTGTGAGGACTCAAAACTAAATCCAACCTTACAATATAAATAGCACAATACAGCGAGGACTAGTGCAGCCTTGGACTAATAAAAAGATAAACCAAGGGATGTGCAGCAATGACAAGTCTTTTACTTCATATTAAGTGTTCAGACAAGTTTGATACCTCATCTCACAAGTCCACAATGAAGTATCTCAATGTAATATCGGTTTCACAAACAGTGTTATAGCATGGTCTTACCCTTGAGTAGGTTTCCAAAACAGGAATCTCAGTTTAAGACAGCTATAAAATCAAAAGTTATCCCTTGCCTTTTGGCCTTCAGATGAGTTTATTAAAAACATCAGATCATCTAAGACACCGTGTGCAATTTCTCTCCATTTCCACTGGCAGCAACTACAACTTTTGCAACATCTGGGTTGCTTCCCTACATAGGGACACACACACACACAATCAAGTCCTTGCCCAGCATCACAGCTGTCATCCTATCTTTCTCTTGCTGCACACTATGTTTTGCAATAAAGAGACAATGCACCAGGCTGCAGGAGAGGTCCTTACAACCTCAGACTCACCCCAGAAGCTGGCCATCTCAGCAGCTATGCACGAAGGAATGGTGGCTACATGCTTTTGGGAGACTCAGCTTATTTATCTACTCTGCATCCCTGTATTCATTACAATGAAAAAAATAAGACAAACCTGAGTATTTCACCATTAATCCTCAAAGGAATGTGCCCCCAGCTATTTGATTCTCTAATTTTACACAGTTTACTTGTAGATAAATGATTTTTGCTCTCTAAAACATTCAGTAGTTTTGTAAGCTTTCTTCAGCCTGATTTCAATCAGTTATTCTGGCCAGAGCAAATGTAAGACAACAACACCATGAATGTGTCAGCAGAAGTATAGCTTTCCAAATGTACCTCATGACAACTGTAATACACTTGCTCATTTAAAACTTCAAAATCTATCTCTATTCCACAAATCCCTTTGCCTGGCTCACTATTTATTTTATGTATTACTTGAGATTAGAAGAGCTGATTCTTCCAAGCAATGATTTTAGAAGATATTTGAACACAGCCTGATTACTAGTTGTAGCAACTAGTACCTAAGGAGCTTTCTCTTTTCATGCAGAGAGAGTCAATGCGTAAGAAAACACCCTTCTCCTCCACTCTCCTTCAAGATTTGGAAAGCCCCCACTAACCCAGAATTTGTTGCTGATATCCAAATACCCACAAGGAGATAGAATGGCTACAAAAGGATAGTAAAAGACTCAAGAGAACAAATTAAAAACAAAAGGGTAAGTCTGAAGATTCTTAACCAGTCCATATATAAGCTAAATTCTACTGCTGATTTGCCCACGATATAACTTCAGTCTGCCAGATTTGCATTTCTCTTAGGAAAATAAAAAGACTATTATTATTAATCAGCAAAAGAAAGAATCTTTCCTTGTGCTACTTTTATCAGAGCTCTTGTGTAGAGCTCCGGAGATATCCTAGATTTTCTTTTGCCAGGTTTATACCAATATTAGAACTTCACAATTAATGAGAAATTCCATGAAGCTCAACTAGATTGTTAACTTGTTAAGCATAAGAAGAAATAAGACTATTCCAAAAGAAAATATTCTTCAATTCTGTAATTCACATACAATTCCCATGCTCAGTTTAGAAATGAAATATATTGCTCTCTTAAGGGGAAATCAACCTTTTCAGGAAGAAGTTCAGAAGGTACACACTGATTGCTGGAGGGTCCGTGAAATGAATTCTGTAACCTAAGAGGCTTTCTAGAGGGAACAATTCAGCCAAAACATATTTCTGTTGTTTAGGATCAGAGGAACTCTTACACATGATTAGATGAGTAGTTTATCTAGTCATGTATCTTGTCTGCAATATACCTCAACACCAAACGTTTCAAAAACATTCAGGAAAAATGCATGCTTAGAAGCATAACCTTAGCTGACACACACAAACCAACCCTTCCCACAAAAAAAAAAAAAACTGTCAGAAGTTTGCTTATATTTGGGATATAGACCAATATTTGGAGGCATTCTCCTGGATTTCCTCTCTAGACCTTATTGTCCATATACAGCTATTATATCCTCTTCTCCAATGAGACCTATACCAGTACTTTCATCTCTCCTTACGATGAAATTGCATAGGCCTACAAACATTTCCTGCCCCTTCTCCAGATGCTTTGTGTTTCTCATTTATTTGTTTTTAAAAACCTACACACTTCAGCTTTTCTAGCTATTTCTCAGCATTAAGCCCATATTAAGCCCCTTGGTATAAGAGTATAATATACACTACTACCCAGTTTCTTCCCTAAAAGATCAGATTTAATTCAGAACCCAGTTAATATAGACTAACAGTTTACTATATGTTCTTACTATACATAGGCAAAACCTCATGTAGCTGCAAGGAAAAATATTTTAAAAGAATCAATACCGCATGAGAAATTCTTCCCAAGTAGTAGTCAAAAAAACACTCACACAAACACAAGGCTTAAGAATTGTCATATCTGTTTATATTATTGACATCTAGAGAGTGTGTACCAGTTTTAAATAACTGAACAATATTCAGCCTCAGAACCAACTAGTTCACTTTCTATCTTGCTGAAGCAATGGTAATTTAAATCTAATGCAAACTCTTAGCACAACAGGGAGCACATGTGAGGAAAAAATGATCATGAAATTACATTTGCACTGAAACATCACACAGAACCCAAATCCAGTTTAAGCAGAGTTTTTACCAAAGGCAAAAATGTGACCTGAACAAATGGTAAATAACCCTGGCACCAGTCTCATCTGGGTAAAGACCATAGAACTAGGATACATAAATCCCTGTTAGTCATACCAATACAGAACAACGTACATCAAAGGACCAACATGTTTCAGTATCAGCAGAGGTAAACTTAAATAAGAAATGGTTGTGGTAATAAAGTGTGAATTGGGATTAAAAAAACAACCTAAGACTAAATTCAGCTTCTCCAGCTTTACAGAAAACTGGCTGCTCAGTAGCAAGAAATATGTTCTCAGTGTTGTAGAAAAGCATTAAAAAGTCAATTTCTTGCATTAAAATATTTTGTTTCATAATTTGGCTAGTTTTTTTCGTTTTAGATCTATAGGCCCCTACTAGGGGAATCTATACCATGTCAAATGTGAGTTTCAGCTTACTGGGGTTGTTTTGGAAAATGATTTTCACGTTGACCATAACAAAGCTGAAAACCCACATGAAAATAAACCTGGAATTAAACTTCCTCTTGGATTACATGGAGAATTTTGTTTGTTTTCCCCAAATTTAGCTAAAGTAAAAATAATTGTTACTGCTTGCCATCTCATCTTTAGTCATAGAAATTTATATCGTCCAAACTATTTGCAAAGTGTTTTTAAGGCCACTGCAGTTTCAACAGCATTTCTAAATACACACACGTTTTCTTACTGTTATATCAACTCTAAGCATCACACCCTCCGATCTCTAACCACAAGACAATCTTTTTTGAGGCCATTTCCACCTTCTAGCTAAAGGGAAAGGAATATAGGCTGTTGGTTAACCATTAGATTATATTTAATATCTTCCACTGCTTCAACCATTTCTCTTCTACTGAAACTTGCAGATTTTCAAATGAGAAAGGCTATTTTCTACCTGAAAGCAACATCAATCTGGCTCTCTTGCTTTACAGCAGTGCCCTTCCTTGTCTCTCTGCCATTAGTTTCTTCAACTAAATGCAGATGTCACCAGCCCTTTCTTTAGGGGAAGGAAATAAGTGTCCCATTAAGTACTTAGAGGAGTGGACAGATTCTCCCATTCAGCTGGTTCCCTTACACACTTGCTGGTGCTGCACAGCAAATCTTGTATTTCTGAGAAAGGGCCATCACAGAGAGGTTATTTTCCTCTAAGTGGTTTCCTTATTTCACCTGTTCTCAAGTTTAGTGTTAAGTTGCTGAAAGATTGCCTCATTCATATGATTGGGAGCCTGTTAGACTCCAGAGCATAGGGTGAGTGAGGCAATGATTATTTGTTTGAAAAATACAAGTAGTAACTTGCATTACAAAGAAACATGCCTGAGTTTTCCATTATTCCAGGGACAAATCCTGAAGCCTATTTCCTTTTCAGAGACTCAGTCCATGCTCACAATGGTGGAAAATTACACACAGATAGTCCCAGTTGCTGCTCATGTTCAATAAGGGTCTGAACGGAGCTGAAGCAATGGGGCTGTCTGCCCGAGTGTGTACTGCAGCTGACTGCATTTGTGCACACACTTAGGCTTCTCGAAGGAGGAAAGTGATCTCTACGTAAAGTCTGATGCAAGTTTAATGTAATTTAGTGCATCAGCAGACCTCCACAAGCCACCCGGGCACCCCTTCCCCTGGTGTAAGAGGGTTTTTCTTTTTTGGAGCTTGGTTGACATGGCACTAAGAGCTTCTTCTAGTTCCCCCCNCTTCCCATGTTTATTAAGGCCACACACAGATCTCTAAGACCACCTTCCATGAGTTTTCCCTAGGTCAATACAGCCCGTTTTAGTTACTCAGATGATTTTCTAGCATTTAATATGAAATAACTTCAAAACCCAAACAGCATCAGGTGTC
The DNA here is from genome assembly GCA_013399115.1 of Anseranas semipalmata. Classification (NCBI taxonomy): domain Eukaryota; kingdom Metazoa; phylum Chordata; class Aves; order Anseriformes; family Anseranatidae; genus Anseranas; species Anseranas semipalmata. The sequence continues at coordinate 531,672 of VXAA01002052.1, forward strand.
AGGAAATTAATCAGGGAGAGAGAACAACGATAGGAGATCAGAAAGGTTTTTCCACATAAGAATCCTGACCCATTCCTCCTGGGCTGTACTCAGTATCAGAATATAGAACTGCAGATCGTCCCCCTAGGAAGAAACAAAGCTCACTACATGACCTCTATGAACTGGATTTAAGATGCATGTTCATTATTTTGCAGAGGGGATGTTCAACAGGATCAATATGCCATTGAGATAAAAGAATAGTATAAATTGTCCTGAGAGCTGGTTAGGAAATTCTTTACTGTCAGCCAGGGAATTAAAAACAGAGCAGGAGGCATATTAAAACTGTGCTTTTATAAGCTTAATCAGTAGGCTGGAAAATGAGTTTCTCAAAGAGATAATGAGCTCCCAAATCATAATTTGCCAAGGGTGCATCAATTTCACTGGTCTTCAGATCATTTATGAGCATCCAGCACAAAAGCACCTTTCTGCCCCAGGCCCCCAGCAGGCAGAGGCATGAGCCAGAAGGGGCTCCACCTACACAAGTAGGAGCTACCGACTTAAAGGCTGCGTGAGGAACAGAGGTCATGAATTTGGATCTACTTGAGATGGATATTTTATGGTCTCTGTTGAAGCTGAGAAACAAAGCTTTTTTGCCTCCTATTGAATTAACGTTTGCTTCCCCTTTGGGGTATCTTCAGAGATAGCAAAGAGCTAATCTCAACAGTTAAATCACAAAGTCAGTCGTGCTGCCACCCACCACTGTGGCTCTGCCAACCCCATGGTCACTACCCTGGTTACTCTTCGACCCCAGTAACTATTAGGGCATTTAGCAAGTACATGGGAGAGCAGACTGAAGGTCCCTCCTGTAGCTCAAGGGAGCGTATCTCCCCTCGGGACAGCTCTATTAGGTCAATGAATGGAACTTACTGCTGGGTTAGTGACAACAGTCTGTCCCCACCACATCTGAACTGTTCACAGACTGTGTAATATTGGTTACGACAAGTGAGAGAACAATCCAGCTTAGCTGTGGATCCATGCCTAAAGCACTGCCCTGAGAAATAAGTTAAAAACCCTCAGACTAAGAAATGCGTTAAACTTGGTTTTCTACATCTTAGTCAAGTAGCCAGACCACTGGAGCAACAGGGAGGAGCTATTGCAGAGGTAGGCTTCTATCACAGCATCCAAAACTTGTTATATATTGCATCACAGGAGTGACAGGACAGGCATATAAGGGTCTTTCCATTCAAGTTCACATTTGATTTCTTTCATCACAGCACACAGGAGGCATACACACACACCTACACTCTTGCCATACTGAATCAACCTTGTTTCTCCCTCGCTCCCACCATCACCAATCTTCAAATGCCCTACGCTGAAAGGACTGACAGGATTTTTCAGGTGAAAAGTTAGAATCAGAGGGAACAGCCCTGTCATCTGATACCCATCCATGCTCTTTTTGTTCCTCTACATATCTTATTTGCAGTTTGCACTGAAGTGTACAAAGTTTAATGTTAACCCCTTGTTATCCTGCTTTGCTTTCTAGTGCTTTTATCTTATTTGGTTGCACCCTGCTCTTGTTAGTTAGGCTGATTTGGTGCTAATTCTCCGATGTTCTGTCATCTCACTCCTTCATTGTGAAACAGATATAACTTTTTTCTTAAAAGGGTTCTCCTCACCCCTCAACCTGGTTGCATTCCAGAAAAACTTTGTTTGCCAGTTCAGAGAAAGATGTCGTTTACCTTTAGGAGATACTTATCTTCTGCTAGGGAATAGAATAAACAAATGGCATAGGTCGGGGCAGCTGAACAGGTTGGGGGGGGAGGGGGGTTGCTTTTTTGTTTTTCAAATTTATTATTGCACTGAAAAGTTCATTAGCTTTTAATTATTCTCCACCCCCACCCCAGCAAAAGGAGCAGACCTATACGGATGGGGATTCTGGGATTTGCATACAACTTTTCTTCCATCCATCCAGTCACATCTCTGCAGAAGTCAGACATGCTTTCCTAGACTACTACTTAGAGTGACGATGGGTACACTTGTCTTAGTAATCTGGAAAATAAGACCATATATGCAGGACTACACATGAACAGGGAAAAAGACCAGCTGCAGTAAATCCTGCTACTCACTCTGCTCCTTTTGCTATTGAAAATACGTGTTCAAACAACACAGTCTATCACGGACAACAAGAAAAGGCTTACTCCAAATTCTGCAATGAGAAAACGTTGAGAAGCTATAGCTTCCTTTTTTTTCATTAGCTGAACATGCCCAGCCCCAGACCTTAGCAGGTGTGTCTGAATTGGTATGGCTACTTGCCCCTTTGAAATGCCATTCTCAGAAATACTCGTGATTTTGTCACCTGTTACAAGTGTCTAAAACACCACCTCAGGTCTGACAAGGAAAACATACTGGTGGTACAGTATTAGAGACTTTTTTTTAATCTTTTCCTCCATGCAAAACTAGTGAGAAGAGCTACGAAGTTCAGAACTTCATGTTCATTTTCTGGAAACAGCAGGAAATGAATGCTTGCAAATCTTCATTAGTCTGTACATTATGGAAAGATACTACAGGCTAAATATCAGGATTGCCTGCTACATACAATAGCAACAGATCAAAGTAAATGCTACTATACTAAATGAAAACATTACAAAAACCATTGTGATTACAGCTACTACCTTTAAATAATCCATAAAATCAAAAAGTGAGAAAAATGTATCCTCGAGAATTACAGCTCCAGTTGATCTATTTCTTCCCTCACTGTCAAGTCCACTGCATTATTTATTCATTTAAGTGCTCTAATCAAGACAACTGCTCAGAAGTCATTTTAAATAAGAGTGCAATGCTAAATGTAGCGGTAACAGATAACAGCAATTTGCAGCCCTTGGTGATGTACAGCAGCATAAAAAAAAACTAGCTGGATTGAGGGCACATTACATGGTTACAGCTGAGAAAGTCATTTTGTGGTGTAAAAAAGGAGGGTTTTTTTTTTTCTTCAAATGAATTCTGTTGCAACAGACAGTCCCCCCTTCATACTTGATCCCAGATACATGCGAGCCATGCTGTACCACCAACCCTAGTTTGAAGGCTTGTTATGCAAAACAAGACCCTGTTCAACTTCAGCACATTTCAAGCATACCCATGTGGAGCTGAGCTGCTGTGGGGGACACCAAGCATTCTGAAAAGCCCATCCAAAAACCATGCAAATGCATGGCATAACACAGAGAACACACCACTCCTTTGTGCCCACACAACTCGCAATACTCAGTCCACCTAGTTTAAAGCTAGCAACTCGAGCAGGTGTTTCTGCACTGTCGTGGTTCTGGGAACACAGCAGAGGTGGCTGCCACAGTGCGGGGCTAGCCACAGACTCACATTTGTTACCAGCTACAAGGATAACAATTCTTCACAAAGAAGAATTTGCCTGGATGCAACACTGAATGGTAATATTATATTCCTTATAAAACACAAGTTAAACTATTCTTTTCATCATAAAGTGCACAATGAAGAGTAAATACTCAGTATTATGTCACAAGTAGCGATGTTACACATTGTTTGAAATAGTATTTAAATCAATGACAGACTATTTCTTCACATGGAAAAAAAAAGATAAAGATTGATTTTAAATCTACCTGGCTGAAAAATATTGCCAGGTTTTTGATGCATTTTCAAGCCATTATTAGCATTACTCAAAGTTTAAGTTTAAATGGAAAGGAAAAGTGTCAGCAAAGCCATGTTCAACAAAAGTTTTATTTCTTGTATACCTTCTCACATTTTGGCTGGAGAGTTTCCTTTATCATGTCTGAAGGTACCTATTCTTTCGCTTTTCACTTCTTTGAGCAGTGAAACAAATTTATATTCAAAGGGACCAAGACATTAATATGGTCATTGAGAGTATCATAAAACATTAAATAAACCACTAAGTGCATCATGGTTTTGTTTGGTTTTAGATACATCTGAAAGTTTATTCAGAATCTGAATTTCATATAAAATTTTGAACTTTTTTTTCCCATTTCAAATCATGGAGAAAAAAGAAATCACTTTCCTAAAACAAGGGTTTGGGCTTTTTTCCTGTGAAATGGAGAAATCCATTTCTCAGCCAGCTGGCTCTATTAAATCTCTCTGAAATCAAGCCATTAGAGATATAAAAACCATGTAAGTAATGTAAAAATTGACACTCCAGCTAAATTGGAATACGGGAGGTGGTTTAAAATTAGAACAACACAAAAAAGCAATGGTCACAAAACATGTTACTCCTGGATAAAATACATGCGTCACTTCAAAAGCATCCTTGTAACAAAGGAGAGCTGCAGACCTACCATGAACAAAAATACTGTAGACAGAGCTAGAGAGCTCATAGCACCAGATTCCAGAGCTACTGAAGCTGAAGATCATGTGTTTCAGAAGTGCACCATACTTGCATAAAAGCTCTGTAAAATAGAACTTCAGCCTTGTGTAATAAATGCATTTATAAATGAGAATATTTTTCCTCAACAGGACCTGCGTACAGCCTCCAGGAGAGGGTGACGTAAGGGATGAAGAATCACTTCTGATGTCAAAATAGGTGTAAGTTCATGGTGAAAGTGTTACTAATGCTAAAAAAAAATGGGAATCTAGAGAAAGTAAATAAGATCTCTTGCTAAAATATAGTACAATTCTAATCCCTAATGATCACCATCATCTCTGAACAAACGCATCAGGATATGATCTTGTGTCTGTTTTTAAGCCACTACGTCCGCAGACTACAGCAACTACGCTTGTAGTTTACACTAGCGCACAGTAAGGAGGATCATAAAGACGACCTACTGTTTTTACACTTCATGCAAGAAAACATTTCTTCCGTATTGTCCAAATAATTTTCAACTTGACTTCCAAACACGAGTAATTATTATTGCTTTTATTATATGCCAGAAGCTCCTCTCTGTAGATCAAGGCATGCTACTTGTAACAAATACATTTGGAAAAACAACCATGCTTTGGAATTTAATGTCGAGTTTAATACCAGACACTGTAAGTGGAGATAAAAATAATATATGGAAGGAATACAGAACAGCATGCACAAGTTTTACAAAGCAACTTAGATTTGTTTTTTTCTTAAATATCAACTTTTCCAATCTTCTCTTTCAGCATAATTTTATTTTCTTTCAGCTAAAGAATCCAGTTAAGACTCTCTAAAATCCATTATTATATATTGTTCCTACTGTAATAATACCACATTTGCACCAGATACTACACAAGCACCAACAAGATAGCATGTCTCAGACTTCACGATCATATCTGAAGCATATGCAAACATGGGAACACAGACAGGACAGCCGGCAAAGCAACAAGAGCCCACTGCACAGGCCACAGACTCGCTGCAGTTTTTCCACTGTGCTTCCAGGGGCCGTTCTCTTGGGCTCCTGGGGGAAATGGGCTGATTTCAGCTCTTCCCCAGCCCTAGCCCCAGCCCTCCCTGTGATGATGCACCTCTTCAGGGAAGCAGGGAGCTTTCCTGCTGGGTTATTTTTAAACCTGACCAGTTTTCCTCAGAGGCTGACTACGTTAGCATTTTGGCAAGAGAAACGTCTTAGACCATGAGCAATCCAGCCAAGGCTTGTGCAGGCCTTAAGGCAAAGGAGTGTTCTAACAGGGAGAAGAACAGCAAAGCAGCTTTAGAGATGTTTGCTATTCTTCCATGGCATGAGAGGAAGAAAAAGGAGGAGGTTACTTGTTGAAGATTTAACCAAAAGACATCAGTGGCTACAAGCAGAAGATGAGATTCTTAACACTGAACAAGAAAGGAAGAAGCTACAAAAGCGAAGGTCATGAATGACGTGGGCAAAGAGCACAAAGTCAGTGCACAAGAGGAGGCAGCAGCCAGACAATAAGGAAATGGGCAATGCTGTACTCCCAGCTAAAACTGTGTTTTTAGCACAGCTAGAGGAACACAAGCAGAGCATGAATGCACTCAGCACGTCTACAGAAAGTGATGCTGCTCCCACCTCTGGAAGACTACACTGAGCATAAGGACAAGAACAGGCTCATCTGCATGCACAGCTAGGAAAAGCAGAGATTTCACAGAAAGGATCTGTAGTACTTGCATGTTGCCTGGAGATAATCACCTCCGTATCACAGAATGGCTTGGGTTGGAAGGGACCTTAAAGAGCATCTGGCTCCAACGCCCCCGCCATGGGCAGGGATGGCACCCACTAGATCAGGTTGTCCAGGGCCCCATCCAGCCTGGCCTTGAACATCTCCAGGGATGAGATCAATACACCTGGGTATGTACAAGTCTTTGGAAAGAGTTACTCCTAGTATTCCCTCATTTCCATATATACTAGTGTTGTTTTTATACACAGTAATTTGCTTCATCACTGTATTTCAAAAAATCCACATTAATTACTACCAGAAGAGAACTGTCAGCTAGTAAATACTGCAGCTGCTCATACTGGACTTCAATAAGTTTCCATAACAGTATTATTCACAAAAACCTATGAACTATACACAACCAGAGAAGAACAAAACTGACTACCAGCATAAATATCCAGATCTGATTTACAAACCATAACTTTGGAAGAAGGACAGCTGACCTTGCAGGCAAATTCTTTTCACAGTAGAAGTGGTTGTTCCAAGGATATGAGACAGCATGCAGTTAATGATGCAGACAGACCTAGCTTTCAATAACAGTTTCATGGGAGTTCATTTATCAACTTAGGTTAGCATGGTAAATTTATTAAGAACTCTTGGATCTAAAATGCAGATATAGGAGTGGTAATTAGGCCAGTTTTCACTTTCCCCAAAGAAAAAGAAACACCTACGAACCAACTTAACTTTTCAGGTTATTTAGTTTCTGTGCCTAAATATTTATGCTGGGGAATACTGGATGGGACTTTATTTCTATGTGTGTACATACGTATTCATGGTCTTTACTAACTAGTTGATAAAGCCAAGTTAGTGGCTGTACTAGATTAGAGTACTTTATATTCACACAGTGTTTCATCACCTTTACCTTTAAGCTACTTGGAACAAAAAATTCTCTTGGTTTAAATCAAGCCTAAGGCCTTTTAAGAACTTCCAGCCTATCATGGTGTTATTACTTATTACCCATATGCCAACCTTGCACAGACCAGGACAGAAAGGTGGGTGTCTGGGAGTAAACATACAAGGGCCAGAAAAAACTTTGCATCTACAAACAGCAGTAGTAGAAAGAAGTGGGCAAGATAACTCAATACCCTGACAAAGCGGGGAGCAGGAAGGAAACAGGGTATAGGTGGCTAAACAATATCATGATTGCTTTCCTCAGAAGTTCACATTTCTCAACACTTTCAATAACTCATTTTACATGCTGAGACTCTCCTTAGAGAGAACAGACTTTCCAAACACCTTGACAGCATCTTGGAAAGCTCTGGCTGATAAATGGAAGCCCTGGAAGTCAGAGAATACATATCCTGCCAACAAATACCTGCTTATAATTTATGCAAGAAAGTAAAATGCATGTGGTCACCTTCCTTGTAGCTACAGAAGTTTTGAGGATCCTTCTCAATCCTTGATGTTACACCCGACGTGTAACCCCTTTTTTCTGATTACTCTCTGCCATAGCCACTCAAATACATTTCCCTAACTTTCAGTACTGTTCCTGTCTGACCAATTCGACTTAAGTATGTAAACCAAGGCAGACAGTCTTCCTTTGTTTTTCATGCACTAAGTACCACAAGTTCCCCTGCTCTCATAACCAAACCAGGAGCAGCCCAGGTCAACACTGCTGTGCTCCAGATCCTTAAGAACCTTAACTTCAAGTCCCTGCTCACAACCCTTTCATCTGAACACTGCATCTCTCCAACTCTGTTTTTTAGTGCCAAATTTGTCCCACTTCTCAGTCAGAAGAATTAGCTTCTGCACTGGATAAATGCACAGGTAAGATCCCACAGAATTCAGAGCAGAGAAGTTATGGGAGTCTCACACAGAAGGTAAAGGCTGTGACCAAGACTAACCTGCTCTAATGTGAGACAGCAGCACTAGCTACCACTCCCTTTCTTACATTGTGCCACCACTAGAACAAGCATCTTCCTCTTAACAAAATACCACAAAATCTAAAAAAAATTAAAAAAAAAAAAGACTCTACAAAGTCTAAAGAACATCCAGCTAGGAACTAAGTTGTGCTGTTAGCAAAACTCATATGGCTTGCATGCCACCACTTTGCTTTCCTGGCACACAGAAGCTTATACCAGTTGACCTCCATCAGCATAGTTTCCCTTTCCTCAGGAGCACAGCTCATGTAAGCATTCCTCCTCCATTACGGAGATGCATAAAGGAGGCTTCAGTGAAGTCCAAGATGGTGTATTAATATGGGCAAGATCAATAAAACTCCTAGAATTTCTTCCTTATCATAAAATTGCCACAGAAAAAAAAAACTAAAGCTTTTCACAAGCTCAAACCTATTTTTCCAAGGTCATAGTTCCTCTGAGCTTCCATATAGCCGAGCAACTGAAGCCATTCCCAGCCTTCTTTCAGTTCCTGAAACACCCCTGCAGCCACCAGCGATCCAAGCCATCGCTGCATGGCCTCTGTAGCTGTGCTGTTCACACCGCCGCCTTCTCTCACCTTGTCACAAAGAGAAGTATTGCATATGCTTTGTGAGTTATTCATGTGTAGCACTGTTTCAGATACCTTGCTGGAATCTAAATTCATCATATCTGGCACCAAGATTTTTAGCAAAGCTTACCGCACCATTAGTGTATTTAAAGTTTATTAAGTAGCATTCAGTAACTGGGGAAAGCTCGGCAGGGACAGTCAGGACTATTAGTGCTCTCATGGCCCTGACATCTGGGAGCAGGACATGAGTTTCTCTCCTGTCGATCACGGGTCTGAGCCTTCCTTCCCAGAAGTGGCCAAGAAAGCAGACGACTGGTTTCCTCCCACCACTTGCTGCACAGCCTGCCACCATCACATGAAGATTTATGAGTGCACCTCCCTGCTGACAGAACAGTAACACAGAACCTTGCAAGGTCCTGAAATTAAACTGTTCATTTCTCTCAGCAAGCAGAAATGTAAAGTGGACCACCTTTAGATTGTGATTAATGTTTGGTTTCATCAATTTTCCAAAAGTTTTGCTTAAGAAAGAATTAGCTACTCTTCACTTAGATTCTTGTATAATCAGGAATATCCCTACTTGTTATTAGTTCATATTGGAAAGATATAAACACCAGTACAAGGGATCCCTGGCATGTGATTAATTATCCTAGTTACCACCCATGTCCCCTACCCCATCATCCACTCTTTCCAACTGGGAAAACCAACTGGGAAAAAGGTGGGAAACACCTCCACAGGGACCAGTTAAAAAGGGATGCTGTGCCGTGTCTGTGTCAGGCGTTCCTGCCAAGAAGTCTTTTCCCTAGAGGAATCACTAAATGCCTTCAGGAAAGAGTCAACACAGGTGAAGCAAAGGCACTGGGGGGGAAAGCTACAAAAAAGCTTCCATGAAAATTGTCATTGTTCAAAACCGTACAAAGTACAAAAAGGCAGAACTGACAAGGGGACCAGGGGGTGACAACCATCATGAGGTTTTATGGATGCCTGGAAAAAAAAAATTCGAGTTCTTGATATCATACTCCATAGCATGAATTCTATTACAGGCATCTCCACCCCAATCAGGAACAGCATCTGTATACTCCATTTCTAGGCTGTGATTCAGCCTCAGAAAGGCATAAATTTTATTTCTAACTTCAAATCAATATTGAAGCCCAGAAGGGACTTCTGTAACATTCCAGCCTGACCTTCTGTATGACAGACCAAAAAGCTTCCCAACCCTTTCTGTATCAGGCTTCAGCAGCAGTATTTTTATTTTGTTTAGAAACTTATCTGGTCTTGATTTGAAAGCAAATAAAAGGATGCTGTTTCTAATCTTGATCAATCACCCGTGACCAGGCTTGTCAGTAACACAAGACTGAATATTGCCAACTCTAGGTCATAAAATAAAATAGAAAATAATAAAAAGTAGACAAAATGTGTACTCTGTGGTTGGAAGAGATAGTACATTTAAAAGGCAAGTTAAAAAACAGCAAAAATATTTCCTTAGGACTCAGGTTGTTTTCAAATAGCAATTATTGAAAGTTTTTTTTAGGACAAGATCTTAGTGCTGGTAAAAAAAAATCCGTAATCAGAGTCCTGGAGCAATGGTCAAAACTTGCATTGATCTACACATTCCCTATAACATTTGGGAATTTATTCACATTATCTATATAGCACGTATACTAAAACAAGTGTCCATGCATGCATAAACTCTTTCACAATCCTCTCTAAATTAGAGCCACAGACTCCTAAAATAGCTACCCCAATCAGTGTAAGGCTGATACAAACACTCCAGTGATCAGTGTAGAATTTGTAGTTAGCTGAACGCTGACAGACAACACTTAGTCACATCATTAGTCATTTAAGCACTTTGGTGCAAGGACCAAAGCAGCAACTGGAGCAACAGCACAGCAGGTGAGCATAACACAAGATACAGGGGTAGAACACCAATCACAGGAAAACTATTTTGGTGGGACCAAGCATCAGGCTAGCCAAAAATATACAATCAGCTGGCATCAAAGTAACAGGGAGACAGGACCATACAATGTAAAGCAGTGGGAGATATTTTCAAACTTCAAGTCTTACCCTCCTGTTTTTGCTCTGCCTTTACAATCTGACAGCGATTCAGAATCATTATAGAAGCATTTAATATGCAAGCTTTATTTAAGCTTACTGTCCAAACCACCACACTGAATTTCCAACAGCTGAAGAACTAATTACAAAACTGACTGGTCTGTACAGTTAAGAACAAGGGGACCAAACATTACCTGCCAGAACTAGCAGTAGCTGCTCATTCCTTTTCTTTTTCCTAGCACTAACTGTTGAACACTTCTGCTCCATGAAAGAGATAAGAGTTAGGACAAATACGAAAGGGAAGGAAAGTCAGAGTTCATTTTTATCTTGACTCCTTGAGCTCTAAAGACTTATTCTTTAAAAACAAAAATCTTTATTTCATTACAGAATACCAAGCTCTACGAGGCTCAGACAACCTAAATATGTTATGAATTAATATCCTAAATTGATATACTTTCTTCTATCCAGAAATAGCATCTGAAAATGAACAAACTCTGTATTTGTTACTGCTTAAACCCCATTAACTTCTAGGAACAATTGTTCTCTCAACCAGGCAGACTACAACAAAAGGGTACATTCAAGAAATACAAAGCAAAGCCCTCCCTGAGCTTCAAAAATTAACTCTGTAAAACCCAAAGTAGTTGTACAAATATGCTTGATTTACAACGCTATATCATTTGTCCCCTTGTAAAACTAAGTTTAAAATAGTTGTATATGATGAAAATACAGCAAATTACACTGGAAACCTCACAAGAGAAGACAGATACTTGATCCAGTTTTGTAGAACAGCATCTCCAAATGCCATTAGTGCTGCAAACACAATACTGGTTGTTCCATAAACTGCACTCACTCCAGACAGAATTATTACGGATACAAAATAATAGTACCTTTCTAGTTATTGAGTTTAAATTCCTAGGACCAGAATCATTTTCAAGCAGCTGAGATACTTTGAAGTCCAAGCCCTGCATGTGTAGGTTCCTTGCATAATATACTTTATTATTTAAAAGAATAAAGAACAAAATTATGGTCAATAATGAGATTGTATTTCTCAATGACTTACAGTAATAAAATAGCTGTAAGCAGCTAATTATATAATTTGGTTAGCTGCATATGATTACACTCTAAACATGCATCAAGTAGAAATTGATACGAAGAAGTTTATGTAGTACAGGATTTACCTCACGGATGGCAGCCACTGTTTTCAAACAGTTGCCATTTTTTAAGGGTATTGTTCTCAGTTATTTCAGTATGGGATATCCAGAGAAGCACCAACCTGCCAGCATCAGCTGACACAGGACTTTAAGTAACTTGAACAGGGAAAAGACCATTAAAGTAGTGAAATAAGTACAAAAACATACAGCCAAGTGTTAAACTTCTGCTGACTAGCAGAAGAGTGTGTGGTTTGGCAGTCTGATGTTGCTCTGCTCTCTGCATCACCAAACTGTAGATTTTGCTCCTCATCTCTGCCTCTCCACACTTATTTCGCAGCCTTAATGCTTTTTTAATGTAGTAGTTTGTTGGCATTGTGAAAACAAGCATGTGTGTACTCAGCTGCACAGAGCAGGAGATTCACATCCCCGGTGAGAGAACTCGAAGTGCTATTTCCACTTAGTGATTACAGCACACAGCTACAAAACTAAACGTGGAGCAACTGCCCACCCCAGAAAAAAGTTACAATCTTGTATCATCAAAATAAAGTTAATAAAGCACTAAATGGACTAAAGTACATTTCCATATGTCAATATGCTTACAATGCATTCTCAACAGGAGGCTCCATTATACTCTTCTAATATCCCTTTTATTATGGTTGTTATTACTATTATTACAGTACCTTTCTCCCAGCCTGGACAAGCAGCAAGATTGATGAGACAGCCCTATCCAAGCAGGGAAACAGCAGTGCCACACACTAGCAAGCAACAACACAGCCTTTTTGTAGTCTAAAATGCTTGCAGCCTTGACTATCTGCTGCAAGGTGTGAAGGGTGCTACTATTGTACTGGCAGTGCTAGGTTCCAGCCCCCACAACAAACTTGCTCCCTTAGGAGCAAAAAATATACCACAATGCTGTTTGTCCACAAGTTAGGTGGCAAAAGGTGGTGATGCAACACCTCACACAGGTGCTCAATGTTTCACTATTTATAATCTGCATTTCCTCTGCAATAGTCCACAGAGAAAAAGAGGTTCCTTTCTCTCCTTTTCCCTACTCCAAAACACAAAAGACAAAGCCAACTTTTATGAGGCCTTTCCCAAGGGCTTTAGGGCCTTGTTTTCTGCAAAAGACACTTGGGTAAAGAGGCCAATGCTTCCCCTCGGAGCTCCACCATAAGTAGGTTTTCACAGCTATCCCACTCTCCCCGTTGGTCTCACCGCAATTCGGTGGAAGTTGAGAGCAAGTCAAAGCAGACACAGTGTGTTGCTTTCACTGGAATATCCTAATCCCACAGAGGATCACAACTGGGATGGCAACTACTGGGCTTACCCCCACCCAGACAGGTGCTGAGGCCCGGAATTACCAGGCCTGAGACCCGCACCAGTGACCAGTTTCCCATTAGCTAACCCTAGGCAGGACACTGGTCTTCCACCCACACAGGATCTCTGCAAAGTCCTTGCAAGAAGTAAGCTGGCAAGATGGGCCCTGTGCAAGCTCACACACGTAATACAAAGAGCAAACAAATTAACAATATTGCATCTTCAAGATTAATGTAGTAGCAACTCTGCAGGTAAAAACAAAAACACACCAAAACATTTTCACCCTACTTCTGATTTTCAAGCCATAGCCATGCTGGGTGCTTGGCTAGCATGCGATGGCCAAGCTTCATCATGAAGCACATTCCTCAGGTGCACTGATTTCCCAAACATTTGAAAAACAAATTTCTGCCTTCATGCCTGACCAGGAGGGGCTCTCAAAGCAAAATTGGAGAAATTCAGGTTGCAGTATGTCCGCTGTATACTTACTCTCCATTACAAGTATCGCTCCATAAAACCTAGTTACAAGGGGAAGGGAGACATTCTGTTTCTCATGTATGTCATTAAATTTAATAATCAACGAATTTGAAAGAATCCAGCACATCATTTGTCCCATCCATTCCCTGAACCAGCTCTGATGATTGTATGCTGTGCTTTGTCTAGCCCAGATTTGAACATCTCCCCTGATTAACCTCCATATGTTCAGGCAGTCCCAATCTCTTTGCAGAAGAAAAATGCATTAATCACTGATTACGTTCTGCCTACAGACAATATCAGTCTCCCCTGGCAAACTAAATATTGATGCTCATCACTTTTGGCTACTGAGAGCAGTGCTTTGGAATTTCTAGATGCTTCATTTGCTCTGAATTTGTTCTGCTGGGTAAAGAGCTGAAAAAAAGCTAGAGCATGCTAATTAAGAGCTAACTTCTGCCCTTGAATACACAGGCATGCCTCTACTAAAGTCAATGAGAGCTGTACTACTTAGGCATCAGCAGACTTAAGATTTAAACAACATCATAATAGGATGAGCGTTACTTGACCAGTAAGGGAACTCTAGGTGTGTGGCGAATGATAAGCATCAAGACCAAACACCCTCACTTAAACAAAAGCGAGTCACCACTTAAAAATCCAAAGTGTGGAACTGGTTCTTCTAACAGAATAGATTAGGCTTTGAGGTCAATTTGGTAATTTTTCACTTGGGAAAATAAACACACACACTATGGGCTGATATTTCAGGAGCCAAGAGGCTCTGCAAGACCTCTCAACTTCCAAATATCAGGGTATTAAAAACATATGCAGAAAGTACAATGCTACCAAATTAGAAAGATGGAAGAAGTTGGAAGCTGAATGAATGCTGAGCATAGGGCCTTCATTTCTTTCTTTGCACTAGGATTTAGGCTTCATGTGCTACGCATGGCTATAATGCCTGAGTGAATAAATCTAAAGAGAAGGAGAATTCAAACATAAGTGCTACTCAAGCCTATCTGTGGCATTAAAGGAGCATAGCCAGTTCTCATTGACCTCCTTTAAATGGTGCCTATTTAATTGCTTAGGGAGTACTAGACAAGGTCTGAACCATGAAATAGGTGATGATATGTCAGGAACTGTGCTCTGCTGGGAATGAGAATAAATCCCAGATATTTGTTTTATCCATGTCATTGTATAGCAAGAAAGTCACAGCTAGGAACTTGCAAATAGCTGCTATTCATCTTAAATGTCACAGATTCCAGCTGATAGACTAGAACATTACTTAAGAAAAGTATAATCTTAATCTTGAAGTATTCTGGCAAAAGACAGCAGTAACCGAGCAGTAGGATAGGAATACTGAAGTAACTCAAACTAATTTTTTTTTTTTTTTAAACATAATTGAAAATACCAACACCAATTTATTTAGGAATGTCAAGCTATTTGCAAAGGAAAATGGAAGCAGAAGAAATGTTTTAAGGGTTGTTCGGATTTGAATTATCACACAGAACTCCTCCTGCAATGCCCCTATACTAATAAATACAATGAAATATTTAGACAGCAGTCTATTATCTCCCCTTGCCCAAAGACAACAACTGCTGTTGTGTCACACTGACTAAACAGTCGTGTAACCTATACAAAGAGCGGTCACAGCACGATGCTCCAGTTCAACTTCTTCCACAGCCAAAAAGGCACTTGAAGGCCACAGGACTCTGGCATTAGGACAGGAGTGGACAGATAGATGTGGGGGGTTTCTTCTCAGCTTCCCCCCTCCTGTGGCCTTCAGTCACCACCACACACACGTACCACACCCACCTACACTCCTTTGCGCTGCCTGTACTTGTGTAGGCACACCTGCATCAGCTTCAATGTACAGGTACTCCAACAGATCCATCTTTGTCAATGTTATGTCAAAAATAACACCACCAGACTACATAATGCAACTGCACCCTGTTGTTAGACTGATGATAGACTTTGCAGTTATTCTTGTTCCTGTACTTGTGATCCCCTGGTAGCATTGCTTGGAAAAACACGAAGGTACAGAGCAGCATGTTCACTAAGAGAACTGGATGAGTAAGATAATTCTTGCCTCTCCTTTGCAGTATACTAGTTGCTCTTGCTGCTGCCTACAATGGTACATCCACTTGGCACAAAAACTAAATGGGCATTCCTAGAAACTCTGCATTATTGATGAAATATTCGTTTAACAAGTTTCTTCAGGACTGTCAAAACTGATGACCTCAAGTAAAGTGCTCGCTTCCGAGGCATTATATATTGACAAAAGCATAAACAGATAGAATTTAGAGTGGATTTTCTCTGCAACACTACTCAATGGCCTAAGCTAACGGTTAACAAGGTTATTTGAATTATTCTGGTCTTATTCCTGGAAGCAGAAATATCCATTTTGGAAGTTTCTCTGGCTTGGAAAGGTGGGGGAGGAAGATGGAGGAAGAAAAAGAGACAGAAATAGGCCTGGTCCATTTGTGGAAGTCCATGGAAAAAACTATGTCAATATAATATATGATCAAGTATATAATTAAATTGCCTATATGGAAAGTAATTTTGGATTCAGACCACTTCTAGGAATTAGGGCAGTTCTTAAAACACTTTATAACAGAAGTAATCGGAACTAGAAGGTTGAGTCTAAATTAGTATCTATATGGGAAAAACTGTACTAGTATACCTAAAGTGACACTACATCAATGGAGTTCTGGCAGTAAAATTCTATAGGAAAACAAGATTTTAGGCAGGAACTTTCATAAAGGCCTGATAAAGTTCCCAGTCCTTACAAATTCCAATGGCAGTTGACATTCCCCAGTTGTTAAACTTGTACCCAGGCACTAGGTAGCAGATGCGAAGTATTGCTGTGAGCCAGAAGGACCAGAGTGTCTCGGCCTAGTTTTCAAATCCGCAGCCATCACAAAAAACACAGCTTCGCTTAACCTGCCACATGTAAGTATAACCTAGACTGAATGTAAAATTCAACATGTGGCTTTCTCTCAGTAATGTTCAGGTCTGTCAGGAGACCATTTAGGCATAAGCTTAGAACTGAAATAATCCTGAATTAGTCTGATATTCAGTTATAATGAACTGGTATGTTCAGAGTAAAATGAAAGCAGTGGCCATATCATTGCAGGCCTGAATCCAAGGGTCCCGACTTCAGTCAGGATTGCTTTATTCATTCCAGCTTTGACTCATTCCCAGAAAGATGTTTTTCCATTTTGAAGTCTGACTACTTCTCTCCTTTTTTGCAGGAATGCGAGACCAAGCTTCACGGGTTAAACTCTTTTCATTTTGTTTATCATACAGGGCTGCATATGCTCCTATAGCAGCTCTGCCATCCTCAGAGATGGTGATGGGTTTTTCCAGGCTTAGGCCTCAAACCCCATGTCTTCTTTCAGAAAGATATCCAGGCTACTAGCAGGGAAGAACAACTGTGCTTCCCAGTGGAAGACTGGCCTAGTTACATGAAACAAGTCAAGAAAGAGGCTCATCATTTCTTCTTTTGTCCCACGAATCTATAAAGAAGCCAACCTGACTTTGTCCATTTGCAGCAAGAAACTACCACCCTAAAAGCCACAACAGACAATATGAGGTCACCACAATAGAACAGCTGTTCAAATTTTGTTTTCTAAGTATAACCAGCAGGCTGTTTAACTTATTTGGTTCAAAAACATATACCTGGTATTTTTGATCTCAAAAGAAACCAAATAGCAATACACATCATGATCACTGCATGTGCTCCAAAGAAATACACTTTTGTTCCTCTGGCCAGTGGCTAATTGCCAATTTGTTTGATGAACAAAACCTGACAAAAAAAAATAAAAAAAAACCACAGAATCCAGCTATTAAGTGTAAAGGGTTACAAAAGAATGCAGGTAGTATTAAGGTTAAGGAAGAGCTGCTGCTCTGCCAGCATCAATGTACTAAACACAATCCCACCTTCTCTATCCTCTGATCTGATTTTTTTTTTCCAGTAGATTATGTCCCTCAAGGGCAAATGCATTCCAAACATTTAAGGGCTCTTACAAAAAGCCAGCACTGATCTCTGTGCTTGAACAATATCCCAAATGGACCCTCATTGGTAACATGATAACAAAATCAGCGTTTCAGTCGAAAGAGAAGAGTCTTTCTCTCTCCTTCTCTGTTCTTTTCTTTTTGTGCATTGATATAAAGATCAGAGTCATCTGAATGAATGAGATTTAGAATTCTGATGAAAACAATAAGATACTAAACACTTTCTGGCCCTCCCAAATTTGTATTCAACCTCTCCCTTTGTTAAAGCTGTAATCATACTCCCATCGGTATTCAAGGGATTTATGCAAACAAGGTCTCTTCTGTCAGAAATCACAGCAATTTAATGCAGTCACAGGCTGTTTGGTTGTGTAGATTACTGGCACCAAAGAAGATACAACTTAGTATTCTGATGCATGTCAGCTCTCTTATTCAGATCAGATGGTCTGAGTAGTATTATCTCAGCCATTCTAGCATAAAATACTGCATCTATATACAACCAAACCAGAAAAATAAGGGAAAATAACAGAAGAGGTTACTTGAAGCTATGGTCATAAGGAAATTCAAAAATAAAGCTGGATCACAGACTTTTGCTTAGTTGTAAATGCAGCATTAGTTTGCCTCAAATTCTCTCCATGGAACATCACCCACTTGCATAAAGGCAGACTTAAATGAATAAAAGCCTGCCATCTTTACCTGTTGTGTGAGTGCTAGCTACTCCTCATGCACATTACACATCCCTTTCATACACAGAAGTCACAGCTCCCAGAAATAGGACTAACTCTTTAGATCTAGCAGTAAAAATAAAAAAATAGAAATCAACATTTGTAGCTGTAGTGTTCTCTGGCTGACATTCTCATTATGTGTGATATGGCAGCTCCTCCATCACTGGGGGCCATATCCTGCCTCCCTTGGGAAAGTTGCACTGTTGGTTTCAGTGGGCAAAATTCAATCACTTGAAATAAAGTGAGCAAGATTTAGGCATGACTTACCCTCGCCCCCCCCTTAAATTATGGACTATTTATAGACAAATCTGGCTGTGTTAGAGAAATTCTACCTCCACTTGCACAGAATATGTCACCTGTGCTCACTGCCACTCTCTCAAGAATGACGAATGGGTCTGTCTTGCTGGCTTAACACCTCTTTCCAAAACCAGTTTGACGCTGTGAGGAAAGGCAAAGCTGATTAAAAGCTGTGATGAAATGCATGCAACAGAGAGCAGCATCTGCGGTGCTCTCGCACCTCCACCCACTTTCTCCCCAGGTAACCAATGGCACTGGGCAGGAATATCATTACAGCATCAGGACAGTCTCTAATTGGCTATACTGTGGATGCAGTTTCTGACCCAAAATATATAGATTAGATAAAAACATGCCATTCCAAATGTATGCTCTAATTGAGGTAGCATATTACCAAGCACCTTACAGATGTGCAGTAATTCCTGCAACTCCCTTGATTAAAGGAGAGATGAGTTAAGATCTGACTGAATACTGTATATATTTAAGCCTGAAAATACACACAACACCTGCTTTGACCTCTTTTGCATTTACTTTCCAAAGTGTTTGTGCCACCGAATTATACTAGCAGAAATGCTTGAAACAATTTCCAAGGTGCTCATTTGCTAAAATTGAGTGTTACAAACAGAATTATTAATGCCAAGGTGCCTGTACAAAATTATTTAAGCTGCATGCACATCGAAGTAACCAAAGTAATACCAAATTACTAACCACAAATACCACTCATCTTCACAATTCAAACAGCACATAAATGCCAACAGAACTGGGTTTATGTTCAATGTATTAATATAAAATAATATTTACTGAGTAACCACTACAAGAAATCAAGAGTTACTCAGGGATTTTTCACATGCGGGGAAAAAAAAAAAAAAAGAAGCTATTTGCAGGATAAATCATTGATTGTGAATTATTTACTCAGCTCTAGTACTATAATAGCTGGTTGCAAATGAAGACATTGAGGTATAAGCATAGAGTACAAAGGGCTCATTCTGCCAAGTGAATTGGGACCAATACTTAAGGAAACAAGCATTCAACTCTGATGGGGCCAGAATAAAAACAGAAAGGAAAACAGGTTCTATTCCTTACTTCATTCCAGTCCTTATCTCCTCTCCCCTCATACACACAACATGCATAATCCAAATATTTCAGTATTCTGCAAAAATGTGCCTTATGCATAGGAAAAGCCACATTAGAGAAATCCACATAAGTGGATAAAATGATACTCATATCCTTTTTTCAGCCTGGTTTACAGCTCCTCAGAGCAATGATCACTTTCACATTCAGTATCCACAGGCTGCATATTACAGGTCCCCTTACTGGTTGTTCCAAACACTGATGCAATCTAAATAAATCCGCTCACCAAACACATCCTATAACAGTGGGGAACAGTGGCTGTCCAGAGTTCTGGTCTCTGCCAACACAGATGTCATTAGGACTAACTATACAGAGATACCTACTTTAAAGAGAAATAACATTTGGCTGATTTTGCCCTCTTTAAATGCCTTATCCAGGATTATACAACATGGAAACGGATCCTGCAAACTTGCATTCTCTGCAAATGGTAAGAGAAGGCAGCAGCTGTCTCACAGGTGCCCTCATCACACTGCATCTCTATACTTCCTCCACTGGACCCTGACACCTCAGTATTCATCTGCTTGACCTCAGTTTATCTGTAGAAATTTTAGCCATTCTTCACTTTCAGTCTTAATTAGGGAGACAAAAGAAGTTTGCTTAGATGTTTAAATGAACTTCAGTGGTGAATAAGATGTTAAAGAGTAGGTGATGACTCAAACAGCATCTCTGATCTCCATCACTCTACCAGCACTCCTTTCATGTTCCTCGCTGGCCTGCCCCACTATTAACCTCCCTTACACACTGAGAATTAGCTCTTTATTCTCAGACTTTGTTCCCACTCTCAAAGGGCTCCTCCTCTCAATCTTTACCCAAGAACCCTCAACTGCCTTTTATGAGTGTGCATAACAAAATCCTTTTGAAAGACGAAATAAATTATTGCCACTGGTTAGAATACAGAGAAAGCTCCTATTTTGACCACTTACAGCACTTTGAAAGTCTTAGTACTGATGCAATGCTGCTTACCACAGTCTTACGACTTAACAGTGGTGTTAGAAGTATATCCAAGTGAGCTCTAGAGCCTCAAATCTATCCCTAGATAAGAGGTAACTCTTCGTCCTTGCAGAGTTCTACCATAGAAGCACTACGTGGCTAGATCTCCAACTCTCCCGTCTCTTTAGCTTAATACATCCCAGCAATTTTTAATTGAGAATTAGCTCCTATTCCTCCAGTCCTGGGATCTTCTGTCAAAGATGTGTGACAAGGAAAACCCAAGTCAAAAACCCATTTCAGTATTAATCTTTCCTAGAGTTATATGGAAATGCAGGAAATTGGAAAAACAGGTTACTGAAACCTCCAAAAGTAGAAAGCCAGGAAGTGGTGCAAACCTGACAAAGCAACAAAGCACAACGTGATCTTTGTTAATACTGGCAACCTCCACATTTGTCACACAAATTAAAATGGAAGTGCCTGAAATGCAATTCCTTCCACAG
Source organism: Anseranas semipalmata (assembly GCA_013399115.1). Classification (NCBI taxonomy): domain Eukaryota; kingdom Metazoa; phylum Chordata; class Aves; order Anseriformes; family Anseranatidae; genus Anseranas; species Anseranas semipalmata. Next base: position 552,792 of record VXAA01002052.1, read on the forward strand.
CCATAGGGTGCACCTATGAGGAGTAAAACTAGAAGCATGAGGCTTGGAGTGTTCAGTAAAACAGGAGTGAACTTTATTTGGAACAAACCAAATGTAACAGAGTTAGAGTTAACTAATTCAGTGCCTAAGGACAAAACCTTATTTCCAGCTCCTGCACGTCACAAAATGTCACAACATTTGGCTGTCGCCTATCAGGCAGGAGCAAAATACCATGACTTCTCTCAGGGCAATATTAAAGGACAGTGTCAGTGCTTCGTTAGAAAACTGGCAACTGTCTTCTCATGTTTTGCTCAAAGTCACCCTGTCAAAGCAACACAGAGGTAAGAGGCTGAATGGAAAAACAGGCAGAGGAAAAGTATGAAATACACAAAAGGTATTGCATCTGCCTGGCAGTGTCTGATAAAAATTGATCTCCTTATATTTCCTTTAATCATTGTGCTATTCTCACAGAAAGATATAATATGTAAGATAGAAAAGCTCTTTGCCATCTTATACTCCATTAGGAAACATTTCACTGATCATTAAAATGCAGCCACAGAACAACATGACAGTACGTGATGAAAACCCCACTTTAGCAAAAAACAAACTGAACTGAAATCACAGTTTCTTACTTTGAAGACTCAGCGTTTGCCCTGGATCTCAGCAGTACATCACATGTGAGAGTGGCAACTCCGTCAGCAACCCTGAATGTGCTTAGCACTACCTCAGAGACTTCGGTTCAGCTTGGACTGGATGGGAAGTGGTGGGTTTATTGAGCCAACAGAACTTCTTCCTACCACACATAAATCTTCTCCAGACATCTTCCATCAAGGTATTGACCAAGCATAGTCTGTCACATTTGATAAGACAGGAGGCCATAGAAGTAAAACTGCTTAATTTGATCTGAGAGTGATCAGACTTCCTACAGCATGACACAGCGTTACAGTAAAGCTGTGCTGTGGAACATTGCATTCAGGCTTGGTAATCAAGTAAAACTGTCATTCAGGATTTACTATACTCCTGTGCATAGTTATCCATTATCTGTAACAAAGCCTGAACTTATTAAATTACTTCATATCTTCAGTATTATGCTATTGTTTATTATATAGCAATACGGAGGAATGCAGAAAGAGTCATTTTCTACTAATGCTGAACAAGGAACATTATTAGATTAAGGACAGAACATTACCCTTGAAGCTTTTCTCTCAGCTTTGTGCTGCTGCAGAACATGTAGTTTATATGCTTCTCCCTGACGCCTCCTGCTGCAGATTTAAAGAACCAAGGCAAATTACTCCCATCACTCCACTACCACTGTGGGAGAGGCACAGAGCAGTAAATATGTTAATTTTCGTAACAAACCAGAAAAGTACATTGGTGTCACATTCCTTCCATCTGCAGAGAACAAAAGGCAAGTTGGTTCCCACCATACGTCTATAAGATGAGACAGGCAGAAATGTACTATGATAAAAGGGTGTTTACAAAAAAAAATGAAAATTGATACACATGTAATAGCAGTAGCTAAGTGATAGATGGGAGGAAAAACCACATTTCAGAGAAGGCCTCGGAACTCTTTTTTCCAGTGTTTCAGAGATGATGCACAGCGGGGCAGAGGCACTAGAGCCCAGGAGTCTCTGCCTTCACTCCTCCCTTACCCGTCTCACACCAGCAGGAGCCCCAGGCAGAGTTAAGTTACTGGGGCTTGTCCACGGGTTCCTCTTCTAGTTGCTCTTCACTGTCACAACTAGCTGGCTTCTTGCACAGGGAGTGCAGGAGCACAGAGAGCACAGACATCACAACACTAACTCTGCTGAGGGCTTGATCGCCTCTGCCTCCTACAGTCACACCAAGGGAGCAACAAGTTATGATACTTTAATTCTCAGGTCCCCCCACCTCAACACACTGAGACAAACAGCAACAAAGCAGGAAAGGGGCAGAGAAGCCCAACCAGACCCACTTTCCAAGTGGAAGTCAGCAAGGTGATCTCAAGCACTGCTAAACTCTGCCTGTAGCTTTGTGATGTGGGGAAACAGATCTGCATGAAGGTGCAAAGGATTTCCCCACCATTTAACTCCATCACTTGGTAAAGCCCACATGCAAGGCTATGGAAACAATCTTTTCACTCAGTGTTTGCATGTGCTGCTACTGGCTTATTATTCAAAAGCTTCCTGGTTAGACAGCATTAGAAATTACACCGTTTGCCAACCACATTCAGAGTGCTCAGTATCTGTGAAGAACAGATACAAGGTATAATAAAATGCTACAGAAATAAGAATGACTTTTCAACCTTAACTAAGCTTCTTCTGACTTCTGCCCACTTCATTTTATCAATGAGGAAGCTCTGCAATGAAAACCTTCTCCAACCTCAGTGTCCTAATAATTGGTCCTTGGATTAAGAGAAGGGGTACCCAGGTGAACATTGTCAGGACACACACAAACTTAAGCTGCTTTTCTTTCTTTCTGCCCTGCACTGTCCAGAGCAGACAGTGCACAGGAGGAAGCTACAAAGGCAGCATACCAAGTGCAAAGCACAACTAGCCTCTGATGGAAGGCAGGAGCTACACCAGGATTCGGAGGAGATGTGGAGATCATTTTGGGTTTGATTTTATATTCCCCTCCCCCACCACCCTTTTTTTTTTTCCTTCAGCATTTCATGCACCTACACCCAACAGAAGTTTCACATTGGTGTTATGTCACCTTAGACTGATGCTAATCAAGTGTGGTCCCTCTTGCAACTTGGAGAAGCAAGGTAGTCTACCATAACTATCTCAGTTCCTTTCTTACTTCTCAGGCTGACAGCTGACAGCCTGGCAAGCATAGCAGCACCCAATATACAGGAAGTCAGAGAAACACTTCGTTTGCTCAAGACCAAACACTACAAATGCACGTCGTGCAAATCACGAAGCTCACTGCTTTATGATTAAGGGCAGTGGTAATTTTCAAGTCAGCATTGCAGACTCTTGGGCCCTCCAAAATCATTAAGCAAATAAAAGCAAAGCCTAGCTCACAAGCTTTCTGTTCATAACTCCACATCTCAAAGTACAGAAAGATATCAGAGCAAGGGCAAGAAAGCAAGTTCCTTCCAGCACAGACACCAACAGATACATTCATGACAGCAAGGGGATCAGGTATCATCCTTCACTCATCTTCCATGAAAAAGCAGCATAATGTGCAACATTGTTCAGCACCCATAGCACAACCACCTCAGCTACTGGCAGTTTTATCAGCTGAGTATCTTCAATCAGGCTGCTTAGAGCTGGTAGACCTGCTCTTTAGCTGTTCTCCTTGCTCCCAGCAAATAATGCTCAAACAGTTGGCCAAATCACAAATATTTACCAAAAAATTACCTACTGCATGAAAAGCCCTTGGAGGCTGTAACCGCTTTTATCCCCTGCATCCCCTCCAAGCCAATGCTGGAGCCGGGCATCACAAGGGAAGAGAAAGCACATGCCTTCTTCCTCTTCCAAGCTTGAGGATGAGGGAGTAGCACAATGCAGCTGTGACACAGCTCACCACCCCTTCAGTCTGACACTGCTCCAAGCAAGCTCTGCTCTGGGCCCAGGAGATGTTATGAGGCTTGGATAACATTTTAGCCTGAGGCTGTGGCTTCTGCTCGCAGAACAGGAGGTTTTTAGAGGGCCAAAGGATCCAGACCTAAACTTAGCAAACACTATAAACACAGCCTACCACACACCAGCAATGCATCCTATCAACTTTGGTGCTGACTGCTCTATCACCAAAGTATGAGTAAATTGAAATCGCACAACGGTGCTCCTAGGAGATTGACAACACCCTTAGCCTGCCCTCGCTCTCTAATATGAACTCAGTGAGGAAAGTCCACCCTTCCAAGAGACCTGAACAGAATAAAGCTATTCCAGAACTTTTATGCAAAGACTGACCTTATATTGTTTAAAAAGTAAAAACAAAGGACAGGAGACAAGAGGAGATATTTGCAGCTTCTAGATTAGCATCATGAAGAATTTGCAAAGGTGAAAACTGGAAGGAACAGAGCCTCTGACAGATGGAAGCAAAATCAAGCTGCTACAGATTACTCACCGTAATGTGCAAGGAAAGAGATGGGGCATTCTAAAGTAACAGACAGGAAAGTGGAAGGAGTTGCTGTGAACGCTATCAATATGCGGTAAACCCAAGATAAAATATGGGCAATGTCTACTCCACCATCTTCTAGACTGTTCTGATTATACCATATGTTGGAAATGCACATCTGCTCTTCACACAAAATGGATAGTGCCTACCTGAAAAGCAGATTTGAGGGATCCACAGGGTGGAAACTGATTAACATGGAGCTCAGCACATGAATTTGTTAGTTCAGTGCCACATGCCTGACTCACACTGTCATATGATGCGACATTCTTTCACTCCATTGCTGTGAGCCTGGAAATTGAACATCCATTTAGTGCTAACAGCAACAGCATTTCCACCAGGAAACTCCTGAGACAAATGAACACTTTGCATTGAAATATTGGGCTTTTAGAAAAAGCACTTCTTCCATTTTACTGGGTTATTCATATCTAAGTCTCATTTGTATTTAAAAGGAAAGAAACAAGGAACATGCAACAATCTTTCAAACAAAACTCTGCTACCATTCCACAGTGAAAGGTAAATGCGTGAATCTGTAATGGGCTGCTGATCAATTTTTGACAAACTGATATCCTCCTGACAGATTAACAGGGCACACATACATAAATTTAACAATTTATAGCACCGAAAGACACATGCAAATACATATAGAAATAGACACTTTCAGTAGAATTTCTTGCCTAGGAAGCTTCCATATAAAATCCTTTTCAAGTATTATCTTGTCACAAATAGAATGTCTACCTCTTTAATGTATGTCTGATACAGAAGTGGATATTTCAGCAGATCATTAGTGTACTCTCGATTGCCCTGCCTAAAATACAGGTAATTTTAATTCAGGAAAGAGGAATTGCACCAATTCTGTAAGAATTTTAACAAAGCTTATTGTTGCTAGTGTTAAAGAAAGTCAGGCAGTAGAAACCCTTGCCACCACAGTAGCAACAACATGTACCTTTTTTTTCCTGACACAATTCCATAACCACAGAGCATCAGGAAACTATTGGAAAAAAACAGATGAAAACAAGCAATCCTCTCCCACTCCAAAAACAGCACTCGGCACAAGAATATCTCTACAAGTATCATTCCTTCCCTGAAGTTTCCACAAAATATTGATTTAATAAGCTACATTTAATTTCAACTACTTAGTAAGCTTAATAAAGCTACAATTATGCTATTTATTTCAGGTCTAGTAAGTCTGGACAGGAAATATTGCAGTGTTTCTTGTTTTCTAACCCATCTGCAGTTGTTTCTAACATACATCTAGATAAATAGTAGCACTCTTCACAGTCCTGAATGTTGTATGCAAGATTTCATTCTAGGAAGCTCTCTGGACAGCATTAACAGGCAAAACAGCCTGTCTTGTTGCTCTAACAACCTGCCAATAAAAAGGCTGGGTTGAAAATCTCCCATAAAGGAAAACTACCTTGAAGTCTAGAGACAAACATTCAGATAAGGAAATGGAAAAAAAAAATGCATAAAAACTACCAGTTTGGTAGACAACCATGGAAAACTACCTTGGTAGTCTAATTCACATTTTGTAGAATATAATGCAGACTGCTTTCAAGGTATGGCACAAAAATATTGGCGTGACATTTAAAGAGCCAATAAAACAAGTTTTTCTAAGTAAAAGTTCTCTTGAAAATCAGATAGAAACAGAACAAGGCAGAGGGAGAGAAAAGGATCAGCAGGAGTTGCCAAAGCTTTGAACGTACAGAGTCACAGCACCACCATATTAATCTAGTTTTACATAAATCTAATTCCATTGCTGCACCATAATAAACCTGAGAAAAAAAAAAAATGCAAAGTAAGACTCAGACTTGAAAATCATGTGACTTCTGAACGCGTTTCTCTAGGATGTTATGCCTATATAAAGATGAAGTACAAAGAGTAGTAACAGTGGAAAAGATTTTTTTATTTTTTAAATCTACAGACTTTTTTATTTTATACAATGACCTCAATATTTTGTCTTGAAACTGTGCATGTTTCTGAATACCAGCTCCACTAAGATATATTAATATCCATGCCATTCAAGTGTTATATTCCTATTTTAAAAGTTGAACTAAACTTTCTTGTCCAAATAGCAAAGACAGGATGTGTGTAAGCATGTACAGATTCAATGTTACCAATTGCAAAAAGTTTTACATAACTCAAATACATGATTATTTTCATTTAGAGTTACAGATCATCCTAAAGGAGAACAAAAGCCAGTCCAATCACTTCGTAGGAGTAAACGATACAGTGATTTCAAATCTATTTCCTTTGTGACTCATTCACAAACCAAACCCATTCCTTGCCAATATGTATGCACTGTCTACAAATTATTCAGTGAATAATTTATACGAAGAAAATTCACCCTAAGGGTTTGTCTGCAAGCTTGTTTGCTTTTACTGATCCCTACCTATTATCCAATGTGTTTGAGCCAGCTCCCAAGTCACACAACATTATTTCTACTCCCAAAGTGAATGAGTGAAAGTAAGCTGCTATATCAATACGAAAGGAAAAACAAATCATGAATCAGCAATAGCCAATTTTGTTTCCTAGTGAAATATGATCTTTGCCTAGCTGTTTAGAAGCTGTGCAGAAAGCACATCAAGGACCGTGACCAAACTCCCTAACCCCAGCAGCAGGGTTAGCAGCACACTTCATCAAAAGGCAAATCCCATTTCAGACGCACACAGCAGGAACAACTCGAAATTTTAACACCCGTGTGAGAAGCCTCTTCGTTTCAAACCTAGCTGAAGCACCAAGGAATGGAGTAGAAATTGAGGCTCTCAAAATGGTTTTTCTCTCATTCCTGAAGCCCAGCACCACCTTCCAGACTGCCCACCTCTCTACTGCAGACAGCAAGACCACGCACTTTGCATACATTTGTTAGGCAGCTCTTTGGCATCACTGCAACCCCACAGTTCTACCGTGCCGTGTTACCACTGCCGTGCCAACAGTGAAGCAGAAGAACCCCTCCCAGGTACTTCTTCAGGAAGACACTGCGCCGATCAATTCACCAGAGGCACTGAAGGCCAGACCCTGCCTTGCTGTGAGCACTGGGGCCCTTGAGCCTGTAAAGCAGCAAGCACTTGGTTATTCGGATGCAACAGCAGCAACTCCCACACCCTGCTGCATTAAGAGCAAGATGTCCAGCACTTGGCAGGATTACGCCTGCAGGCGAAAAAACACTTGGGAAATGCCATTTCCCTCTTAAGAGATCTCACAGCTTTCCTTAGCTTTTGGTCCAAACCCAGACTGCATCACAAAAGAAAATCATTTTTGGAATTTTGTTTTTTTTAAATGAAAAATAATCTTTGACTTAAATGCTATACACAGGCACCACCAGTGCAATAGCTACATATTTGTTGGTAGTTTTTTCTCCTTTCCTTCATGTGCACACAGAAATTTTTACACTGGAATTATGTAATGATACCAATATTGAGCCCCCTTTTCACTCTACAGAAGATTAACAGTCCCTTGAGGGTTATATTGACCCTAGTTTCACTCTCACCAATATTTACCTCTCAGGTCAATGAATCTTGATGGCGAATACAACAGGAGTCAATACCTGCTTATTACCGTTAGAATAAGAATTATTGAGAAGTTTTATGAACACAAGGTTGGTGCCTGCCAACACTACAGCAGTTAAGGCATCTGTCAATGTTTCCATTATGTCTGTCTTTTTTTCCCAGGACTTCATAACTCACTAGAAAAACCTGTCTCAACTAACAACAAAAAAATGCTGTCTGAAGGCTCAATAATCAAGCCTGCTCTTATAGATGTTCTGACAAGCATATTTTAAAGTTTCAGATAGACATATGCCAATAATCAAAAGTTTTGTAAATTCCAGTGCATAAACCTAGACTTTATATCAGATTAACAGATTTTTTTTCTTTTTTGGGGCGGGGGAGAGGGGGTGGTTAAATATTTAGTGCAAGTTTTAGAACTTGATTCAAGTCTCCTTGCATTTCATTGTCAAGAGCTGATCTCATCTCCGCGGTATGCAGTACCATAGAGGTACTCTGCAATACCAGAGATCCTCTGTTCCCAATTTTTTTTTTTGTTTTTAATGATAGACTAAAAAAATGAGCTCCACAGCTCAGCTGTTTACACGTTTCCAGTTAGATGCATCCTAGAAGACTAATGAGGTAAAAACTCTACAATCATAAGGACACCAGAAGCCACATAATCCATCCATAAATCCATATCCAGAGGTAGGAAGAAACATCAGCAAAGTTTTAAGTGTATATTGTGGAAGGAAAGCATCAGGGAAGGAGTATAATGCAGCAAACCCTGAAAATGAAGGTGTGGGAAACATGCAGCTTTGACAAAATCTGTGGCAAACACGTAAACAGATTCTCAGTTATACAGATCTGGGCTGCCCATCCTTACTGCTTATGCTAGCAAGATCTGTCCTCATGCAGATAAAGAACACTGACACAAATTTATACTTGAACAAGTTTTATTCCACCAGCACACCATAAATGTCTCAAAGCTATGAACAACAGCTGAATCTACATTAGACATCCTACTTCCATGTATTGGTTGAATGCAAATTCAGACAAACATCAAAATCCTCAAGACTTTCCCACCTTACCCATCCCATAGGTACATTCATCTCCAGTGCATTCAGTAACACCTTCCTCTTCACCCACCATTTGTGTTAGCAGCTCTCAGGCAACTGACTGAGAAATACTCCGCTTCACAGCTGAGCTTCCGCAAGAATTAAGATGTATAAGACATTGAAGCTTTGGGCAAAAATCACTAGCATAAATTTAGAAGAAATATCTTAAGCATCTTTCAATTGCCCACTAGTTGCCTTAAAAAGTGGGTAGGGGGTTAGGTCTATATGTGATTGATAAGCACACCGTGTTGAAGATGCATTTTCCACAAGGTCCAACACCCTTCCAGAGTTATGTTTCTCTAAGAACTGATGTCTGCCTTTTTGCTTAACCTGCCAACTCTTCAATCTTCTGCTAGAGACAGAAAGGGGTGTTTCTAACTGTTAGTTATAAGTAAGCATAAAAACTCTGAATAGATTTTTCTAGTCAGTTAACCGTATTCTTGAGGGAAAACATAAGGTAGTATAATTATTAGAGCACTCTCAGTAATACTTGCATCTTTATCATGTCAACCCTTTGCCAAAAAAATAAGATTTATAGCAAAAGCCAATTACATTTCTTCTTTGCAGAACAAAGCCATCTGCCTCAAATATACCATCAGCCCCTGCTAGATGAATTTGCACGTACTTTAAAGCCCCGGAGTAACCATTAGAATGGAAATGGGACACCGCTTGTCATTTGCAAAGCTTTCTTAACTGGAGAAGCTTCCCATTTGTTCAATTAAATGTTTGTATGTGCAATACACTTTATGAAATTTATCCCAAAACAGTGAGGACTGAAATAATATTGGAGGCAGATGGCACAGCTGTTCTATTTAGAGAGCTATCCTCAGCAATATATGAAGTGACGGACAGGACTAGGAAGCAGGAGTGAGAATACAGTACTATGAAGAACATCATCCATGGATATTAGCAAGAAGCAAACCATTTCAGCTCCAACCCTCTCTCCCCTATTGTGCATAGCTTCTTGACTCACTCGGGTTTATCCAATTAGAACATATTGACTTAATTCAGGAAGTCGACCACTGAAGCTGTGTAAGGTTTACCATAAGAGAATCCATCCTTCTGCTTTAAAAGCTAAGGGAGCCTGAAAACCTGTCTGTCACGTTGCAACAAGGCGGTGCATATCCGAATGGGCTGATGAGGCAGTGTGCATGCAGAAGAGACAGACACCATCAGGAATACAGAGCAAGTTCAAGCTGCCGCTTATTTGCATGCCTCGTGCAGAACAGAAATCATTGCACTGTGTTCCAGATGCTGCAAACCTCAAGATGCACATCTAGGGCTCATAATTAAGACTGGCAAACCTTTTCACAGACGAAGAGGGGAGAAAAAAGCCAAAGCTATCATAGCCAGTCTGCATCCATTTTGAGATTTCTGGGGTGCTGGCCTGTTCTACCTTCTCAGTATCAGAAAGGTCGCCTTTTCAAAGAAAGGGTGTGCAAAGTTATTTCCTTGCAGATTGACAGTTTGAAAGAACCTAATGAGAGCACACCTCTTTCTGTACAGCACTAAGACTAGGGCTACAGATTCAGTAAACTGAACGAGCAAAGTAATCAAACACTTCTTTAAATAGAATTTCCAGCCCTCACAGAAGAAGAATATAGAGAATAAATGGAAACATTAACAAACAAATAGGATGGCAGGAAAGCTTTTTATCCAGGAAAGCACTATTGCACTGGAAAACAAGGAATAAGGATTACACTGTCCATCACAAGAGAACACAAAGCACTTAAAAGGTTTTACTTAGGTATCTAACCAACTGCTTGGGCTCAGAAGGTAGATTCCCAACCCCACATCAACGGCCAGACATTGAGACCAGCTCCACAGGACTGCAGTTACTTCTTGTGTGGATTTAACATCAGATCAACAGCCAGAAATACGTAAGTTATGAGCCCAAACTCAGTTAAAGAACTAGAGAGGCAACAGGACAGGTCTCACCTTCTTCCTTTCCTCCCCCTGCACCTAGCCGTTTGTTCCCCCTTCAGTCCTACAGCCTATCCACTGAGACCTTCACAGCGCGAGTTCTGCTGGGAACTCGCTTTGTGGCAGCTCAAAACTAAGAGGTGGAAAAGTGTTTTGCACGAACTGTTGGTGAGGTGAAGAAAGTTCTCTGCAGGTGCCGTGCAACAAACTGTAAGGGGAGAGAATGCTGAAAAGCTGAAAACTAGACCCCAGTTCACCGGAACATCCATAAATATCTGCCATGTTTAAAAAGGTTCAGCTGCAGACTATTATGCCTAATGCCTTAAGAATTATTAGAGGCAAAAAATACTGCCAGTGCACAAATAAGGGAGGTGAAAGGGGACTTAAAGAAATCCTTCGCTAGGCAGAGTGCCATTCATTTCCCATGACAGTGAAGGGGCACCAGGTCATACATTCAGTACTGTATTACTTAAAACATTTTCCGTCCTTGCTGTTTCAGTATAAATGCTTCACTCCCCAGCCAGCTCTTTCCTACTGGTAATTCTATAAAAGACATGCCCTAAGGGACAAGTTTCTAATAATGTTCTAAACTTGCTTTCCAAGCACTTACAACAATTGCAGTAGCAATTTTAAAATAATAAAAGAAGTAAATTCATATGACTCAACCTCTTCTTTATTTGCAGGGAACTTTGGCTGTGCTGGAATTATTGTAAACTATATCACCACAGAAGAAATATCTTGAGTTTCTAACTTGCATTTTCTCATAAGTCATAAGTACACATTGCTATGAACAGCACAATGCATGGAAACTCCAGAAATTACCAGAAGTGTCCTACTTTACTGGTTTTATACTCCGGCTTCATTTCAGCTATGATATCCAGTAAATCTAAATACCTAAAGCAGCTAATCAATTATTTTCCAAAGACAAATGCAGAAATCATCACAAGGGTGTAAATGAAAAGCTAAACTAGAAGGAATCCAGCTTCTGCAGAATGCCTCTACAAAGCATCAGTGGGAAGCAGGCTTAAAAGCCTGCAGAACCAGAGGGAATTGGTGTACCTTCTAAGCACCCCTTCCATAAGAGCAGTTCTTCCGTGCCTTCCTGCCATCCCTACAGCCTTCTCTCTTCGTGGGATAAGACATGGAAACCAGTTACACCCACAAACACAGCACCCTGATATTGGCAGCTGCCCACTTTAAAACAGTCATCTTTCCCTACCCTGAGGGTAACACCCCTCACAAGGGCCTCTCAGGCTTCGGGTCCCTCAGTACGTGCCCAATGCTTGCCAGCTTCTGCTTCCAGCTTTTGGGGAAGGAGAGGAATGCAGCTCACAGCTATGTAACTGCTACCCAGTAACTCAGTGCCACCCTCCCGAACAGCCAAAAAATTACGCACAGATCAGGCCAGAAACTTGGTAGATACAGATGCTACCCTGATGGGTGGGGACTGAAGGAGATGGAGAAAATTCCTCACCATAAGGCCTTGAGATGATGCAGGGGACAGGAACCAGACTGCTTACACATCTGTGAAACACGCAGTGTAACATCAACTATATGTTGTCTAGGAGACTTTCCACTTTGCACCACAAAAAAAAAAAAAACTCAAGCAANACCTATTTACCCCCCCCCCCCTTCACCCAAATTATCTCCAGCCTATGGCAAGCTACCACAGTGGCAAAACACACTTCCATTTATTACTTTTTACTGTCAAGAATTAAAGGAAAGTTTCAGCTCCTTCAAACAGAACTGGAATAAGCCTTTCACCATGGGAACTGTAGCTATCAGAAACAAAGTAAAAATAGTAGTTACTCACTGTTTCACTCCTTCAGGGAGGTTCACACACCCTACTAGAGCCTAACATCCCCGCCTCTGCACCCTAAGCTGTATGAGAAGCCTCAGTACATCACCTCACAGAATGACCAGAAGCCAGCAGCATTGCTGAGCTCTCCAGTGTCACAAGGCCACGCTGTGGCTTTTACAATAAACACTCTCCTGCACCTCCGGGACAGCTAAAGAAAAGGGAAACAGCCAAGATAGCTCTGCATTTCACTGATCTTCTGATACCAGAAGAGTCAGCAGCAGATGAATACTAACATTATGTGGAATGAAAGACTAGCAATGTGGTCAAGAGCCAAGGTCTCCTGTGTACCTATACATACTCTGACCATGAAGGCTAAAGTCTGTATTAGTCCATAGGAACCACTAAGGAATTAAGGAAATGCTCATTTCTACCAAGAGAACACAACTAAACTGCTTGTCAGACTTTCTATTCCACCTTCTGGGGAACCTCGATATCTGGCCCTAGGCTTTTCCATTACTGCCTCTGTTATAAGGCTGCTTGCCAGTTCACATCACTGTTGATCCAGCAGTTAAGAGCAATACAATATTAGGCAGAGTTTTGGTTATATTTAGAAGTTATTCTACCCAGAGCTTAAGTTTCTTCCAAGTTCCAATGTCTGGCCCCAAAAGCTCCTTGCTTAAACTGGAAAGGGTCCATCATCTTCAAGAGAGTCCCTACACCAGACCTCATTGTGCAAGTTCTGCCACTCCCACACAATACTAAATTCCCTGTAGTAACATTGTCTACTTACAAGTTATGTAGTTTTCCATCAAAGTAGATAAATACCCAGAAGAAGAGTTGGGTCTGTTCAGAATTTTAAAACCATTAGGTTGGCAGTAGTACTACAGTAGCGCATTAATAGGGGATAAACTTGCACAAATTGTTACATGCCAGAAGTGGCGCGCAACTCACGCATAACTCTTTGTTGCAAACTGGAAGTGTGCAACTTGCATATTCCAGTGTTTACCCTTGACTATATTATAGAAAAGTCAGAAGTCAGGAACCACTACAGTCTACCAGCAGTTGAAGTGTCTCAACCTTGGACTTCTCGTGAATGATTATCTCATTCCTTGAACAATGAAGCTACATGAATTTTGCATGTTTCCTCAAGCATTTTACTTTATTCCAAGATAACAGTTCCATTTCAAACTACATTGAGTACTTTTCATCACCCATGTAAAATGGCTGCCAGAAGAAAATAGGCCATGAGCAGGACAGAGGAAAGAAAAATACTTAAATTACTATCTATAAGGAAATCCAAAATGAATTTAGAATATATACCCTATATACATCAAAAGCCAGAGAAAAATATTTTCTTTAAAATACATTGAGCCCCTTGCATCTATTTCATGTGTCCATGGGACACTCCTATAAAGTTAGCAGGACACTATGTATATATTTAAACCCTTTAGTTAAAAGTGAGAATTTATCAGCATCACTGACATAAGGCTATGCTTAAGAATGAGCAACTCGGTGCACTAAACTACTAGAAACTATTTTGACCAGCAGTATCGAAAACTTTGCTCCGAAGACCACAAAAAAAGTGAGAGCAAAACTGATGGTGTGTGACCCACAGTGGCTTGCCTCTGACCCCATTCTTCACCTCTTCTTTCACTAATCCTGATTTTAATTACCTACAAATTTGTACTCACTCAAGGCTAACACTTAATTTATCTACAGAAATTCAAATCATCCCATGTTAAAATTAAGTTTCTAAAAAGGACAGGTCTGTCAGCCTTAATGAGATCATTATTATTCATATTAAGTGTGGTTGAAAGTGCATTAATAGCAAAATGCTTCCTTTCAAGAGAACCAGAAAGACACAAAGCACTGCCTGCAATTAAACTTGCAGTTTGGCACACAAAACAAAAGGCCTTCCAGCCCTATAGAATCCTGCTCTAAAAGACATTTAATGCATCCCAACTGCATTTCCTGACACAAAACAGCCTAACAAACCAAAATAACTGCAGTTCTCAAGGCTTTGCTCCTAGCCTGAGAAGGTGACAGTACTTGGAAGGGCTCATACAATGAAAGATTTTAATGCCTTACATCTTCTCTCAGTGTTGAATGATAGAGATAACTATGCCACATTTTACAAATTTGGACTGGAGGTAGTAGATAAACAGGCCAGAGTTACTCATCAGTGACAGCTTACAAACTCACTTAAGAGATGCTCTAAAACTCATTCCAGAATACAGAAAGTGTCTAAAGCCTAAAGGCATGGACAGGTACTCAGGTAATGAAAATGACAACTACGTATTAAGCTCCTCAGAAAACTTTACAGCTAATTAGAAAATTGGACTAGTATTCCCAGGGAGCTTCAGATGTTCAAGAAGGAAAAGAATGATAACAGGACTGGAATGGGCCACCAGGAGATCATTTAGTCCATGCCCTTTCCAAGATGCAGCAAGCAGTAATTGTGCAGATCCAGATGGAAGTAAGCAGACCTGCTGTTATTAAGCAGGCCTGTTGATGAAGCATTCACACACCCCGTCTTGGGTTGCTCACGTGCTTTGCTCTTCTCAGGCACCAAGAAAAATGCTTTCCTGCAGGCAACCTAAACTTCTCCTGCAACTTATGCACATGCTTCTTGCCCAATCACTACCAAAACAGAGAAAATTATTCCCCTCTGTGCAAGAGGCGTCTCAAGAACTCATCTTCCCCCCGCTGCTAGCATTCTCTTCTCTAAACTGCCCTGGCTCTTCCCATCTGTCTGTTTTTACACCAAACAGCAGGCAAGCACACCACGAGCCCCTAACATGGCAGCAAACATGGGACCATGGCCATGCTCTTCGCCGCCTGCCATCTTGGTCTCTGCCTCCACCCAGGGCCAGGAAGCAGCAGCCATCACCCACCCAGCTCAAGCAGCAGGAGGGCTGCCGCTCAGCCGCCTCCTTTCAACAGCCCCAGACCCCATTTTGTTGCCCCGCAGCCAGGGCTCGCTCTGCCCCAACCCCTTCCCCGCGTGGGCTTTAACGGCGGACGAGGGCACTGCCGGCCCCTCCGCCACCCCCACGCAAGATGGCGGCGCCGCGTTCCTTGTCGGGCAGCGCCCCCTGGCGGCCGCCCTGCCCGTTCCCGCCGCACGCCGAAAGCGTTAGCCGCCATTAGCCACGGCCCCGCCAGTCCGTCCACACGCACCGCCTGAGCCCGGGTTGAGGCAGCGAAACAGTCCGCAGAAATCCGCCATTGGAGGCCTTCTCACCGCCTGGCTTTATTCTTGAGGGTTACGAGGCAGGCAGAGGGAAAGCAGCAAATTATCCCCAGTGCTGGAGCAAATAAGGGCTCCCTCGTGGAGGTGCTCGCAGGCCAAACAGCCAGGGACATTGAGCCAGCAACACTGGGCAGCTGTGGGGGAATGGCCCTGGCAGACAGGGACAGATTGTGCTAGTGTCCAGCTCACCAAAACACTAACAGTAGCACCATACGTGTCTGGTGTCAGTTGTGTAGTCCTTGAAGGTCCTTGAAGACCTCCAACTGCAGGCTGCAATTGCTCAGAGAGCAGAGTCCTTCTTCCCATCCTTTCCATCTTAATCACTGCCAATTTCTCCTGCCACTTTACCTAAATCTCTGCTGCTGCTGCAATTCAGATCCATCAGGTCTTGTCTATCCACCACAAAGACAAAAAGATTGTTTCCCTCCTCTACAATAGTCTCTTGGCAGACTTCAGGACATGCCCTGACTCTTTATGGGATGCTGTTTTCTGACCAACACACAATCAGTTCAATCTGACCTCTGTTACAGGTCATGTTTTCCAAGCTCAGCCCTCCTTGGTACTCTCCTCAGAGCTCTCCCTGAGAGATGCACATCTACCCTGGAGTGCTCTGTGCAGGACTCTGTCCTCTGACAGTGCAAGGACAAATGCTTCACATGTCTCATGGACTGTAGTCTGTTACTATACACTCTAGTAAGGTATTTGCCTCTTTTCCTTATGGCATGGCACTACCAACTTGTATGCTGCTTGTGAGGCGTTGCCATGTCCTACATCCTCTTTTGTAGAGCGGATTAGGGTTGTACCCACTGAGTTACTCGCCCCCATCCTCCTTATGTGCAATTCATAATGCTTGCTCACGTGAAATACCTCATACTTTTTCTGCTGAACAGTATTTTGCTTCATTCCATGCATCCTACTTCTCTATCACATACACAGATCTCCTTCTCAAGCTAGTTTTAACTTCCAACTTACCTCCAGTTCTCTTGAGCCCAGGAAATTTAAGCATCCAGCAGCAGTACATATAACCACCATCTTCTCTCTTTTTAGCCAGCACTGTCTCCAGAACCCACCCTCCAGAAATCCTTCCATTTTCGTGGCAAATAACTGACAAACACTCTGAATTCGGTTTCCATCCACGCCTGTGCCCATTGTATTGCTGTTTCCATTTAAGACACACACTTCACCAGCTCAGAGTCAACTCTGCCTTGACTTAGAGGTGGCCTGCATGATCTCTTGATGCCCTTCTTCATCCTGTATACCTTAGTTTTACAATGCTCTTGTACATAGACACTATTCAGGAAGAAGTGATACGTGGGAGTTATCCTACAGTCTTCTGGAAATGATGACTACACAGAAATCTCATTTTAACAGAAATTTTAATGGCAGCAATGCCAACTCATTTTCATTGCCCTTTGCCTCAACCTGTTGCCAGCATCTCCTAGTGTTCCACACTACTGCAAATTGTTAGTACTGTTCCTTCCAGTCTCCAGTGACCAAACTTACAAACCTACAGAATAGAGCACTATGCAAACAAAACTTCACTTAAACCAGTATTCTTCATTGTGTCTCAGGCTGCAGGAATATTGTCTACACATTGCATGCACTATGGCACACCTATCACCTGCATCTTTGCAAGATGCCATACTAGCTTGTTCTCTCAAGGCAAGCTAGCATGGAAAGTGATTTCTCAATGAGAAGTGGCTTGAGGCAAGCTAGTGCAGCACATGAGCAACAGGCATACAGCTGACCACATGGACAAGACCCCAAGCACTTTCCATGAGCACCAGGTCTCCAATATGAAAACTGGCCAAACTTCTGTGGAACACATTCACAGAATGTGTTTCAAGTCCAGTAACTGAAATAAATGAGGGGAAGAAAGAGGGGAATATTGTTTCAGAAAAGCTTCCAAAACAATCTGTCAAAGTTTAGTCACTTAAAACTCAATGCTCCATTTGATCCATGGCAAGTCATCTGCTTCCCCTTCCTCCTCATCTGTTAGCCACTTTCAGCAAAGGGCTGAGCTTGGAGAATTAAAGTCTTAACATTTTAGTGACCAAACAGTTTCAGTGCAATTCCACTTGCATAGCCTAAGATGGCCCAGGGCATTTGCACTGGATGTGAAACAGAGCCAATTTCCTCTCCAGAAGGATCTTCATGAATTGGATCTGCTTCCAAGACAAGTGCCCAACTACCAGCCAATGTATAGTGCTAAGTGGGACCTGCCTTTTTTTGTTGACCTACAAAGTTTTGAAATTTTATCAGAACTAAGATTCAAATCCAAACGTTCCTTGTGCCAAGAAGCAGTCACTACTAGAAACAGTTATTCTCTCAAACTCCTAAGTATTGAAGGCAAACTAAGACGTTACCAGCCATATGAGTCTGCAGGTGACATCTTGCAATATCCTTTAACCAACAGGAACTTACCTGATGCAGTTCTTACTGCCAATCTCTACCTGAGTCAAACCTACATGTTCAAACCCTACACTTCTCATATTACAGTTGAGGTTTTGTATTGTGATCCACTCTTTGCTCCCACACCCCAGTACTGTGACAACCCTAAGTATGAAACTTGCATCGGGAAATCCATAACAGCAGCACTTCTGAAATTCACCACCGCTTTTCATTTTCTTAAAACTACTCAACTGTTTTGACTTGACAGTGCTGGAAAATATTAGGAGCCAGATGAAGCTTTTTTTAAAGCAAATAAATTATTTGGAAAAAAGAGGGAAAACCCTCAGCTGGCCTTCTAGAACTCTAAATTTCAACAGGAGGTTTGGTAATTATAAAGCAAAGCACTCGTCCTACTGACCCTTACGTTAACAGCAAACAATTTCGAGCTATTTTCAAGCCAGTAAGTACTACAGCCATGACTTAGAGGTATCTGACTGCACACAGGTTCATGGATCTGTGTATTACTGTTCAATGTGCTCAATAAACCACATTATAAAGAATACTGCTTTTGTTTAATTTTTATGGCGATTGTGAGAAACCAGTAGCACAAACATGACTGCAGACATAAAATTGGTATACTGGCATGAGTTCTGAGAAAAGTATAAGTACATGGTTTAATTGCACATCTTCCAGAGGTTATGTACTACCACCTGCATGTGTATTAAAAAGACATAATAAAAATGCTGCTGAAGAGGAGTTGTTTTGCATGGGCAATAGCCTTTTCTCATAGCAGTCTTACTTTGATTGATATCAGAACACCAGATCCATTGCTGTGGGTGCTTTTACTAACAGTTTAATAACTGCTGATTTTATTTGGTATATTATATACAGTAAATGGCCTCTTAAACCTGCTATAATGATTACATTCACCCACCATAATAAATAATCATAACAGACACCCAGAGCTAGATCCTGGCACATAAGCCAACCATGCAAAGCAGGCTCATAACTGGCTTCAGCAGCTGGCTGAAGATCTTCCCAGAATAAACTGACTAATCTGGAAGCAATGGAAATTCAGAGCAGATGCCTGCCGCCCACCCTGTAACGCATGTGGTAGGAGAGTCATCAAGGCACAGGACATTGAGAGCCCTACAGCTCTTGCAATAAGTCCTTTAGCCCCAGCAACAACAGCCCCTGGTACTGGGTGGTGGAGTGACTGCTCATGACATTACTTCAATTCCTTTTCTTGTGTGAAGGCTTCTGAACTCACATCTCAAGGGAGAAAGTGCTAGCTGTGAGCACAGAACAATTTTTCTAATAGTTTTTTCTTCCCCCCCAGTCCACATCACTGAAGCTTCCCTGCTTTTCAGAAAACATCCCTTGGCTCGAGCTGAGAACAAGGGCATTCATCTCAGCTACAGTTAAGACCCCCTTGTGGGAAACACCCCAGCTCAAGTTCCTTTGCCAGTATTTACCACCGAGCCAGAGGGTATCACCTGAAAATAAATTAGTGCGTGCTCTTTATTGAAGACCTTTTTTCCCTCCCCTCTTAAGCAGCTCACTTCCTTCCAAATAATCTTTTTTCCCCCCCCACCATGCGTGAATGCCAAGCGTTGAACTCCAGCGTGGGACCTGGGCGTTCGGCTTGACTGCAGGAATTTTGGCCGCCCTGTCCTCAAGTGCCCGAAGGCTCCCGGCTGAGGCAGGGCCGGGGACGCTGCTGCGCCGGGCGGGCCGCGCTCTGCCTTCGGTGCTGTTCTGCTGCCATCTGCAGGGCCTGCCTCGGCTCGCTGCCTTCTTTTAGCACACAGCAGACCCAGCCCGGTGCAAAGACTTGCCTGGACCGGGGGCATATGCCAAAATATGCCGACAGTCACACCATGGGCTCCTGACCCGCCTCGGGTAACAGAGGTGATTCTGACCTGACACACAAGAGGTTGTTTTTTTTTTTTTTTTTGGTAGAAAAACACCAGCACATAGCAAAGACTTTCTGTTGGTCGTTCATCCCACAGCTACACTGAAAGCAAGTTGTGGGGGAAAGGACGTGGTTACCAGCACGGGCTGCACAGAAACACAACCTGGGGGATTCACTGCCTCTGAAAATTAAAGAGGATTAGGGTGCCTAGGAAAAGTTGGATCATTTTATTTACATTAGTAATGTTTTCAGCTCTACAAGCTACAGTAACGGTTGGAATACAAGAATAATCAAATTTCTTGCTTCACTGCACAGGCAGATCACCCTTGCAGACAAGGAAGCATTTCTCACACACAGCTCTTCACACTTTATACAGATGCACTACATTTTAAGACGTTCATTTTGTTTCTTTACCTTTCCCTGAAGCATCAACTAATGCAGAAATCAGAACACCAGATGAGAACAAACAAAAAGGTCTGAGCTAGTAGAGAAGATGCAAATGTAACAAATCTTTGTTCGGTTAAAGGACTTCAAAGGTACTGGTCTCTTGTTACAAAATAAATTGGATATCAAGTTTATGCCTGTGAAGAGCAGATATGCTAGAAAACACTGCTCATTCAGACAAGGGTCTGCTTTCATATCTTATACCCTGTCTCCCTATTCTTTCCCTCTCACAGATCCTTTTCCTAGCCCCAGACTGACAGGCATTATCACGCACATACACCGGCAAAGCTGGCTCCATCCTGCCTCTCAAGCATCCATCTGCACACAAAAGGCAGTGAGAGCACATTGTCTGTTCACCACAAAGCTGCTGCAGTGAGCTCTCCATCAAGCAGCCCAGACAGGGAGGCTGTTTTCCCTGTTTGCCAGTTACCATCCCTTTTTAGTCTACCATTTGACTACTTTGTTCCAAAAGCTATTGCTTTTTCCACACATGAAGACAACCTGCTTCTTTCCAGACAATATCCTAAGCTCTCTAGGAATCAGCTGGGAAATATTTTTTTGTGGCTAAATATGAAAATACAGAGAAAGTAATTTCACCCAAGTCAGCTTTTGCCAGCCGTAGCTTTTCAGGGATTTCCGAGACACCACCATTTCCCAGTCTCATTACAAAGGTAACTGTCCACAGATGTTTATGTTAAAGTGGTTTCTCCTGTACTATGCAGGCACAACTCAAAGTTATCCCTTTTCACCAGTCATCCCAGCACATCTTGAAGAGCAGGGGTGAGGGTCCTCCAGACTAGAGAGGAAGCAGTTATTCAAGTCTTTCCTGTACCCCAAAACAGTGAGGAAGAACAAGTGACCATTATGCTTTTTCATCTTCACCACAACCTCAGAGCATTCTCATATCACCTGTCTCCAGGGGTAACCTCACCACAGAGAGCACCTGGGTCCATTTTAATACAGACAAACTTACTAAAATATCCAACAATTGTTTTACAAAGAAAAAAATCAATTGACCTGGGAAAAGGCCTTTGAAGGGTGACACCTGAGGCAATTTTTAGAAGCACTAATGTTATGGAATATGGTTTATGTTCTTCTGAAAACCTGAATGTGTCCTAGCCAATCCTTGCAATGCTCTTGCTGGCATGCATTGTTGAGCATGATTACGTGCAAGAAACCACTGCAAGTAGAAAACCCAGAGCTCCACTCATGCTCAAGGATAAGTCACCGGAGCAGACACTAGGCAGATACAGAAGGAGAGTTAAGCTTGCTTTATTTCCTAGGTTTATTTCTCTGCCAGGGTAAGGAAGGCTCTGCCTAGCCACCAAGATTCTGAAACAACACAGGGTTCTGGTTGGAAAAATGAAGAGCATAATCTGTGACAGTCATTATTCCCAATTAACTCAGACTTTTCTGGCCCAGCTACAGGGATGACTCAAATGCTCACAAAGTCACTGCTTAGCTGTAGAATATTTAAGATAAAAATCGGGGCCAGTTTCAGCTTTCCTTAATATACCAAGCTGTCGTTTGTGTTGATCAGTGTCACAAACAGTTGAGTCACTGCTGAAGCAGGGCCAGATGCCTCTGGAGGAAATAACCTCTGAGTCAGGGGTGTGATGGATGGGCATGGAAGGCACACTTAGCACCCACGCAGTTTTACAATTTGCTCATGTTTGAGTCAGCGGCACTGATCAGGAGTACAGAACCATGAACGTTTCTTATTGCAAAAAATGTTTTGCACTTGGTGAGCACTACCAACAACTTTCTTCTAATGAGAAATAACATTCCACACATCCCCTAGAAACAAAAAAACAAGATAAAACATCACTTACTCCACCTTGCCCATTTGATGCCCATACTACTTGGGATTAAAATGAAAGATCACAGAAAAATGGATAAGCTGATTGTTAGCACTGTCATTGTTTATTGTTATTAAGAAGTCTATACTTCAGGGAACTTACAGTCCCCAAGGCATACAGCATTTGTTGAACAAGGGCTTGCTTTCATACCTAACATGCTCTGGGTGATCAGTTTTGCTTTTGCAGTTCTCTGGTGGTGGATGGTAGCTCCTGCTACAAGCCAAGTGAGACAGGCTGGAGCTTTTGAAACTATGTCCTCCGACACCCAACCTGCACTGCTGCTACAGAACTGAGACTCAAGTTGTAGGAGAGCATTTCAGATGCACAGAGTGGCGAAAGTCCCTGCAATTGAGCTTTGCAAATTAGAGAAGTAAACAAACATTAATAAAGCTAGTGCAATCTAATAATTACTTTGTCCTTGTTTATAAAATCTCACCTATTAGAGCTCTTAGTTTACTGGATAATCCTACTGCATATTTAATAAGAGTACCAACACTTCAGCAACAATTGTGACTAGTGATTCAATTGTGGCACCATTTAAAAGATTTGTGTACCCCTTACACTGACAGCTCTTCTAGTACATAATACAGATGCCCACAGTGCTGTTTCATCTCACCTGAGCTGGTGCTTGATAGCAAGCAACCTAGTTATCACAGCTGTCTGGTGGTCATCTTCTTTTCTTTCAGATTTGCAGATGTCAATTCAAAAGGACCAAAGGAGTAGATGAGTACACAGATGAGCAGCCCAGCAAGCCCTAACTTCCAGTTATCTGATACAAACAGGCCACTAGAGGCCAGACTCCACTCACTCAGTATCCTTGCATTGCCCAAGAGACACAAGACCCTTCCCATTAGAGGCGGCACTTATTTACCCATACATGATACAAAACAGAGGCAGCTCTGCATATTACAAGATACCACCAATGCTCACCTGGATCAGGAGAGCAAGAGCTCAGCTGAGCTAAGAGAGAAATGTTTGCTCACCCTCACTGCTGTCCATCCCACCCCAGGGCCTAACCTGCCCTCTTCCACTTCCTCCAGCCCAGCAAACCCTACAGGCACCTGTCCCCCCACTGCCCATAGCAGAGGTTCTGGTAGCCCTGACCCAGATCCTGCAGGTAAGATGTGCTTTGCCAGAGAGGAGCCCTTCTCAGATAAAGCAGAAGGGAACAGGTCCTACATAGTTGCATCAGACATTGAGAGGTACTTGGTAGGACAAAGATTATTGCTGTCTTCCCCTGCTCTTTTGGGAATGTGCCCTAGCCCAGCACATTGCCTGGATATTTAGAGGATGCCATCGCTACACTATAATCAATCCCAAAGGACCCACTGTAAAGTAAGAGAGGAACAAGTCTTGTCAGATGTATAGAAGCCAGCTATATTTGGCTGATCCTGTGGTCCCACCACACTGGCCATAGCCAGGAGCTTCACCAGCCAGTGCTAATGGCTAAAGGCAGTAAGAACAAGACCAAAGACTACATGCCAGGGCAGAGCTGGGGCTCAGGGGTTGGAGTTGCTGCACTGGGGGAAGGGGAGAGCACATCTGCTAACCCAGGAGGAAAGGGGGTACAGGTAGCCCAAACACTGACCAGTTATGAAAAAAAATTATGGCAACACAAAAATCCACAGCTTGGACCTAGTTGCAGCAATGGGTCTGCCTGCTCAGGCAGAATACATCAGGAATGTATTGTAGTATGTTTGTCTTGTCCTCATACTTCTCCCTGGACCCACTGTCCATCACTGCTACAGAACTAGCGTATCTTTTGTCTGAAGCTGGATGCCCTCCTCTAGGTACTTTGAACAGACCCCAGAGGAGCAAAAACACCAAGTGGACAAGGCCCAGGCTGGCACCTTCCTCCAGGGGGACACAGCTATATCTCTGTGCTTGGCCGAGGGAACAAACAGCAACGTGAAGGACCACCAGCTTAAGCTTTTTGTACGAAATAAAATTATTTATATCTCCTGCATCCTTTTCACAGCCAGACAGCAAAAATGCAGCCTAGATTTAGATAAAAGAATGTAAAAAAAAAAAAAATACATATATATATATATGGCAGATGCTGAGAAAAAACATCGTTAAAACCTGGTTTCTTTGTGTGACAGATAATCCTCATGAGGAAAGATGAGTGCTAAATAGAAGACAACACATGGAAATGGTATTTAGCATCAGCCATTTCAACAGGCAATAAGGAATGATGCCAACTGTTTAATTAAGAAGGTATTTATTAATCTAAGTTAATTTATTAGACAATAGATAGGCTGACTGTGTTAGCAACATCTTACATCAGTTGCATTTTGGTCCCACTATCTAACATAAACCACTGAACATACAATGTAAGTTAATTAAGCACCAAGTACACAGTTTCTCATTCTGTTATTTTCTGTAACATTTCAATTAAAGATTATCTTGGGCATTTTAAAGCCACTATGTGGAGGATTCTGTGCTTTGGTTTGATTAATAATATAATTTCTTTTCATGGTGCATCTTCCAGCAGTGAGCCCTTATGCTAATTTTAAAAAATACCCAAGTGTATTCCACAATACTAGATTAAAATCATGTAACATTTTTATTACCAGGCTAAGATAAACTATATTGAAGTTATTGCTATAGATTATGGGTAGTTCTCATTAGAAATGTTGGAAGGGTTCAATTGATTAATTTCTAAATTACAGAACTTGAGCACACTTTGGAAAACGTCAGAGATGCAAAATTTCCAGTCTTCTTTTAGGGAGGCTGAAAGAATCTGTTCCATGTCTGATGCCATCATTTAACACACTTACCCATTCCACTTTGTAACATTAAAAAGCCCACACCAGCCTTGATAAACCTGATAAGTACTTGAGGAAAAATGGAACAACTGCAGCAAACTCATGTTTGTATTCACAAGCCAGACTGTAGCAGAGCTGTGTGATGGGAACAATGAATGCTGCCTACAGAGCTTGTGGTGACCTTCTCAAAAGAAGCACCCACCATGAAAACAGCTTCTCAGCTAACACTGCAAGGACAGGAAATGAAAGTCAAAAATATAATACCAGGTGGTCATGAGACAGGAACACAGCTAGTGGCTGAGGAAAGGGCAGAAAGGTTGTCCCAAGCAGACAGATAAATCCCATGCACCTCCACCACCAAACCAGTTTTCACAAAGCTCTCCCTCCAATTGTTTTCCAGCAGCACTAATTCAGTCTGTGGCCAGGATCTGTAAGACACCTGTTACCTTTGTGGTATTACCTGTTTTCACTTATTCTCCAGCCTTACCACTACAGCATAGTTCCCACGCTCCTTCCCTCAGGTAGGTACATATTTTGCATTTTACAGGGCAGCATCACAAGCTTCTCCTCCAGTCCCGCAGGCCAGTTCCACCTTGCGAGGACAGTTGTGCCTGGAGCAGGCAGCCAGGAGGCCTGCCGGAGAGCACCCAGCCAAAGCCCCAGCTTCTCTGCTTGCTCTTCTGCTCTGGATCCATGTGATGGCCAGACAGGCACCACAGCTCTGCCAGTCTCTGCCTTCCAGAGGAGATGCAAAACCTAGAGCATGTCTATGTGGTTGCTGAAGACCACACAGTTCCCCCCCTACACACACTCCTTTCCTTCCCACATACAAGACCTGAGGTAGTATCCCATGATACCCTATCTGCTGCCCAGGAGATACCTTTCTGCTACCTTAGTCAAGCAATATATATATATATATCTCCATCCCTCCAACCCTCATTGAGTACTGGTATTAACAGCAGCCAGGCTGGCAGAAAAGCCTTGTGGCTTTTTTTTTTTTTTTTAATTGGTTGGAAACAGAAGTGAATAGGTACTAACAGGCCAATTCCTGTTCTTACCTCTGCCAGAGTGATTCCAAAGAATGTTTATCAATATGGTGATAGTTTTCTATATATATACACACACATGTATATAAGCCCTATAGGGCTTATATACATACATATATACACACACACACACACACACGTATAGACATATAGAAATAAAAGGATCAGGGCTGCAGTAGAGTTATCTTTAAGGGAATGCTTTGCTCTCAAAGTTCTAATGTTTTAATTCATTCCTCCCCCCCAAAGCAAAACCTACCAATTCCTGCAGCAATGCAGTCTTGCCAACCCCGATTTCTTTTCTTTGAAGGGTGGGGGGTGATTTTTGTAACAAGAGCAGCTTCACTGTCCTACCATTACCAGGGCTCTGGCCTCTTTAAAAGGTTAAGGAAAGACTAATTTAGTTAGCAGGGGAATCGGACATCATTTCCAGTTCAGTGATAAGTTTTCCCTAGGGCATTTTAGCTGGTAACAGTCCACACACTACTTCCATTTCTCATCCAGGAAAAAACAGGACTGAAGTTTCCATATATAGAGTTGTCACATTAATGATTACAAAGATACTTTAAACACACACACGCTTTGTCTTTATTAAACTATGTAGAAAACCAAGATCTAATTTGTCTAAAAAGGCCTCTTTTCCTTCCTCCCTCTGAAAAAAAAAAAAAAGTAACAGGTTTTCTTCTTTCCTCACCAACAATCTAGGTCTGAGCTCAACTACATTAAACAATTTAGTATTTTCAGCTTTCAGCATATACATCCTGCTTCATATTTTAAATATATTTCACATCCCAGTCCTTCCTTCAACACACCAGCTTCCTAGGAAATATTCTGGAAAGCACAGAGTATGCCTTGCTAGCACGCTCAATGGTAACTGGCTGTTACTTGCTAGAACTAACTCCACTGAGAAACTGGAGTCAAAGAGTGATGTAACAGTTTAGGAAAAAAAAAAATCAACCAGCTCATTTTTTCTTTCACAGCCAAGATAAATTTTGTCCTGTGGCAGCAAAAGATGTAGGCCCTATTCACCTTGTAAAGATGTGCTATTTGTCTGCCGACACCTGCTCACTATAGCTCCAGTACAGACACATCGTCAGCAGGAAGACTGTCTGCCATCATGGCCCAAAGTGATTTTAAGATCATCACTAATGACAGGTCCCGTTCTTCACCCACAGAGCTAGACAAAAGCCTCTAAAAACATGTATTAAAGAACTTATTCTTCCAGCCAAGAGAACAGAGAAGGCAGAGCTACAATTAAAAAACAAAAAGAGTAACCTACCAACCAAAAGTCTCACCTTTTCCCTAGCTCCAGAGGGAAGCAGAAGAACCTGTTCTCTCTCAGACACATTATTTACTTTCTTGTTTTCCTTCTCCATCCATTTGCTCCCTACCAACACACTCAGGAGAAGAAATATCTACTTAACAGCTTCTCATTGAGTACTACTCCAAAAGTGAGCTCTCTAGATAATGGTGAGTTCAACATGTATCCAGCCCTACTTTAGGGATGCAGGCAGTCTCCTGTTCAAAATTACAGTGGAAGAACACAGAACAGCACACACTGATTTTGCCTCCTTTTTATCTACACATCTGTAAGGACCAGCATGGAAAAAGCAGTCTTTGGAAACAAACGGTCTAGTAAACCATATATAGAATACGTATATAGCGCTCTTTACATTTAACCATCTATAAAGAACAAATAAGTCTCTTCCTTTTTGGATAGAAGCTGTAGGAAACCCTTCTATGTATAGCACAGAAAGGCAAAGGGCCTGCATTCATACTCTGCAGTACTAGCTTCAATCAGTCTGATTTTACTGGATCTGCTGTAGAGGTAGGGAGCTTCCCCAGGAAATTGCACTTGAATCTAAGTGAGAGCAAAGAAGGAGTTTAGTGACGTGCCACAGATTTTCAGCTAGATGCAAAAACAGTTAACTAAGTTCTACTATGCAACATGGATGCCCAAGCATCTCTTTGTATTATTGATTATGGAATTTTGTACCTCATCTTCTCTGACATGACCCAAGCTAGACATTTTAACCAAAAGCAACCAATCTGAACAAGACACTGAATCAGGTTAAAGGTTCCCTGTCACCTAAACAACTTAAAAAAAAGTTCATAAAAGCCCTGAAGTCATAACCATAACTCTTCTCAATAGTTACTTAAACACATGCCTGCATTTATATAGCTAGCATTGCATACTTCATAACAAGGCATTTTGTTCCTACTAAATGACTTTCTGCTTGCTGGTGTAGGTATCCGGAGACCTAAGATTTATTCAGGTTCACAGGGTTTGAAGAGGATTTACCAGTTTTATCATTAGCTTTGCAGTTTAGTTTCACCCCTTTTGCATCTCTGAGATTTTTCTTTTAAAGTGTAAACTGTCTGCAGAGAAGTATGTCTGTGCACATGAACAAACATTTGCATGTATAGAAATGCATATAAGCATGCACAGTTCATCAGTAAGTTTGCACAAGTGCATAATTATACACATGCTCTGTCTTATTGTTTCAGAATGCTGTATCATCTGTTTCTCAATCTGAAACATAGCTGGGAGAAATACCTTTTTTTTTGCCTGTTTTATATTTCTTGCCAAGTTCTCCATTTTATCTGGATGTACAGAACTTCAAAGATGAACTCCCCTGAACAGATTCTGCTTTTTATTCTTGGCAGGTTGTTTCATATGAGGGTTAATAAGCTATTAGTACCATTGATTAAAGCTACACTACCTAGGCTTTATTTACTTGAGCTTCAGGGGAATTTCTGCAAAATTCTTTAAATCAGTCTGGTCTGTGTAACAGGATCCCACTTCAATTAGTATTAGATAGTATCTCTACCCAGATTTCCATTCTTCCAGAATACCAGTAGTATTGCTTTAAAATTACTTCTATTTTCTGTAGCCTGGATTATTAAACTAACCAGCTAAATTCAGAATGAGACATGCAGTTTTCTTCTGCTGCCCAGCAGTCACTGAAGCCTGTTTTACACCTTCTACAGAGTCCCCATGAAAGCACTGTTACAGCTTCCTTTTGTTCTTGTACCCACACAAGGGACAGGTGTGGCAATCTCTTGGCCACTACAAGATCTCTCCTCCTCCAGCTTTTTCCAAAACGAGCTTGGACTCCCACCTTGCAGCCCCCACTCTTCCTAAGAATTGCTCCCTTAGTTTCTTCTCCATCCCTGCAAACCCTCTGTCCCCTAGCATTGCTCCCCTCTCCTTACATGCACATCCCCACAGAGGGGGAAAAAAAACTCCTACCACAGCCTGCCTGCCACACAGGAGGCAATTTCCTCCTCTTATTTAGACTCCCAATGAAAGCACAGCTAAAAACCCTTTTGCATGTTAGAAGGCACAGTCTGACCATTTGAAAAACATGATCGGTGATGTTTGGTCAGAAAGTAAAATGCCCAAGCCATCGATTAAGACTCCTCATGCCTTCTATAAAATGGGGGTAGTGTCCCAGTGCATCCAGGCAAATTAAGCAGCTGAGTTGGGGCATTTGTGAGCTTTAAAGGATTCCATGAGAAAGATGCTGAGAAACAGCAAATATTTTTCAAAGATATTTTAATACAATGCAAGTGAAATGAAGTGGCCACATGATGCCAGCATTGTCTGGGAAATGAGAAAAGGCTCTTTAGTCCCAAAAGAAGTGTGCGTGCATTAGGTTTTTTTTTTTTTTCATTCTGATCAGATTTCTTCAATGTGCACACATCTGCTCTCCCAGTTCTAATCCTGCTGCAACCTTTTCATCTAGCTTTTTGCAGCCTGGATAGTCTACCCCATGAAGAGTATGAAGTCCCCTCTTTATGCTTTCAAGTACTACAGAGTCTCAGCAAGTCTGTGCTTAATGGAGCATAGTCTTACTGAGTCTTGCAGTTCCAACCCAGACCACATCGAGTTTCTCCTTTCTTCTTCACATAACAAGCATCAGCTCAAACTTTCTGCCTTTACACACAAGGAATTCCCACAGCATTGCCACCTCACCACTTGAGTTTGCTTCTAGCATAATTCTGAATGGATGTTCAACATGTTACTGCAGGCCATTACAAATTTTGATCTGGGTCACAGGAAAAGAGAAGAGAATAGGGGTGTTTATTTCTCTAAAAACAAGAGTCCCTCACAGAATATTTCCCCCTGCCCTAGAATTTCACTTCTAAACTATCTTTGAAATAATGTCCAAGAAGCATCCTTACTCCCTTCTATGAGATCTCCTATTCATCTGTGAGACGTACACACAGTCCTGTGATTTTACCTTCAGTGCTGAAAGCCTTTAGAAAGAGCAAGAGAGCAATTGATGAAGGAATATCAGGAAAAGCTCCAGCCATGGTGAAAGCATTTAGAAAAGCCAAATGGAAAGTGTGACTTGCAGGCCTTTGACTCCAGCAGATGTAACTGCATACTCAGTACGTTTTTTCAGGAAACAGCCAGCTGCTTGTGTAACAAACAGTACATGTCCTGTTTCACTAACCCACTGACGGGCCACTAGTCTCAACAGCTTCTAGCAAAACTAGGTCTTTCAGCATCAGCAATTTATTCTCCCTGCTCGGAGACACTGACCTGAAGAATTTAGGAGGGGTTGCTAGACTGATCAGAGGACTTCCTAAGGTCTTTTTCCTTCTTCTGAAATATGAAAAAGAAAGACCAAACATTCGTCTCTTTAAAGTACTGGGTATCATTTTAAGAAAGTTCTTCCCGAGGCATTTTATTTATGTGCTCCTGTGCCCACACTTGTACATACACAATTTCCAGGTGAAAGGGTTCTATTTCACATTTTTGTAGGAGTGCATTCAAGATGCACGCCAATTGGCAGACCAGCTATACAACTTGCCCTACTTAAATAAAGCATTGCTTCAGGGTCTGAGCTGTCACTAAGCTCCAGACAACCACACTTGTCTCCCTACCCTCACCCCACAGCAGGATCCTGCTTTGTCTGCCGTCATTCCTCACCATGACCTACTGAAACAGCAGAAATACAGCCACACCAGCTCTTTTCAGGAAGAAATACTAGCAAGTCTAATTGAAGAACAACAGCACTTCAGAACATTACATTTTAGAGGACAAATACACAATACCCCAGTCTGGCATAAAGTAACCACCATCTTGCATAAGAAGCAATATTTCCCTCTGAAAAATCTGCAGCAGAGATTAAAAGGAGTCTCCATGCAGTTGGATCTGCCATACAGCCCCCGGTACTCATATTTCCTTGTACCAAGTAAGGTATTTTCTATTGCTCACAGCCCTGCTGACCTCAAGCCACACACCTGGCACAGCCAGAATTGATCACTGCGGCCCAAATTCAGGGGACTGTAACAGTATAGATTTCACATGTATTCCCCATCACCGCAATGGGAGAATGAGGCCTTCACAGAATGAGAATACAGCTACACAAAATGTATTTACCTCCTTTTCCTTTCCTCAGTACATGCCCTAGTGCCATAGCAGAAGAGGCTGTTTCAAAGAGGAAAATGCTGGAGAGAGCTGGCCACCACCAGTCGGACACCCCTGAACTGTCAGCTCATTGCACAAGGGCAAAAGGCACCTGCCTGAGTGGAAGAGATCCTCAATCCAGCTGGTTCACATTTAGTGTTACCATCAATAATGACCCAGCTGCAGCACTAATTCCCATAATACCACACCTTATCATTGCTACACCTTTAAAAAATAATGCAAACACCACTTTTTTTTTTTTTAATTAAATAAATTGAAAATAACTATTCTTCCTAAATGGTGGGATAAGCCTGTGTTAGGGCACTGATCAATTTGAATTCAGCTAGGACCTCTACAGATCAGAGTCCTTTTCCACAAGCTGAGCATACAAGAGAGGAACTGGGGCAAGTGACAAGGTAGGAGAGGGCCAATCCTGGGTACTGCTTACCCTGAACACCAAGGCCCTTCCCATGCCACCCCACGAACAGTGGCAGGGTGGAGCAGCACAGCTGCTCCGTCAGCCAGAGGGATGAGAGCAGGAGTGATGCCACCATCCTGCCCATCACCTTGCAGCAGAGACTGAAGTACAGTCCTTGGAGGCCCTGGGTGCTGAAGCACCAGACTACCCATCACAGCTTCATCTTCCCACAAGGAAGAAGCCTCATCATCTCCCTTCAGCCCCATCATCTCTCAAAGAAACAAGCTGCGTGCATTTCTAAGGCTAATCTTGCAGTGCTGCAACAGGAGAGCATGCTTTCCTACAGATGAGCTGCATCCACCCTGGAGGCAGATCCCACATCTCCTGGAGAGCCCAGACATGCTATTATGCCAGAGAATGGTGCAACAAACCTGAGGGACCTCAATGTTCCTTGGCTGCTGCTCATCATTCCTCATTCCTCCAAACCGAAGTACACCCACTGGCTCTTCCTCAAACACTTTTTTTTTTTTTTAAACATAAAACCACCAACACTGAACCTCAGCATGCTAAATACCTTCTGCCACAGAGGTGTCAGCTGTGAAATCAGGGAGGCACTTCCAGGAGCTGCGGGGAAGACCATCTGTATGTTCACAATACAAAAATCCACTAGAACTTTATTCACTCCACTACAAATAAAGCATTATGCTATTGATTTACCCAGACATTCTTGGTTCAAGATTTAAAGTGTTTGAAACAACTTCATCTTTTAACTAAGCCTTTAAAATGTCATAGGGAGGATTGGTCCTCAACCAGGCTAGGTGATCCTGTTCCTCACAAGTCTGAAAAAGGGACGTAATTAAAGTGTCTGTGAAGGGTATTACAATCACTTGAAGCTTATTGTCTAGGAGGCGGTACCACATAAATGAAGTTGCAAGTATGGAAAAGAAAGGGGTTTTGCATCAGAAGTTAGAGTATAGTTCATAACACACAAGTGTCAGCAACTGCCTTTTATTCATGTAATGAAGAGCAGAAAGCATCTTAATTTGAATATCTTTGAAAAGCTGTATGCTTTTCTGTTAGCAAGCTTGATTAAAAGTCACAATACAAAAACAGTAACTCCTATTCTTTGTATGAATTGAAATTCAGTTACATCTTATGTGAAAGTATTTTTTCTAAACTCCCAGAAATGCAAAGTAGTAAAAAAAAAATTTCAGGTAATTTTTCCTCACACATTTACTAACCCCAACTGTTGAAGCAGATATATCTCTGCACATCTGCCTTTCTTTTAATTCACTAATCTACTCCTTCAAAAAGGAAATAAATGCAGAATTTTCAGTCTTCCTTGGATGCCAGATAAAACTCCACAAGCCAAAGAAATGCTTATCTTCAGTACTAAGGGGTTCACTTGTGCTTCTAGAGGAGAAATTTTAACAAAAATATGTTTACCACAGATTTTTCTCATCTATGCCACTTAGTAATTTATTTCAAGCATTCATATCTTGACTACAGTAAGCTCTCAACATCACTGAAATGGAGAACACTTGAAATGTTTTGATGAATTCAAATGTTTTTCTAACAATTATTCTGGTCCAGATAGCTTCGTGTTATGCTTAAGGTTACAAGTATCTCTCACCTACTACAAACAAGCATTTATGAAACGTGCATGTTTTCATACAGCTATGTGGCAGATGGCTATTTGCTCATAGAACACGACTACATTGGCACTGGAAGAGAGAAGTGTCCCTTACCATATCACAATATTGCTTCAGTTTCCTGGCAAAGCTGGCTAATAAAATATCATCTGCCAAAGCTGGCTTGCAGTGTCTCTGGAAGCAACTTTTTCTTTCATAAGTGACTTGGCAAACCTTTACAAATAAGGCCAAAGGAATGTAGATATATCTGGATTCCTGTGCGAGTTCAGGTCAAAATTCATTTCGCTTGCAGGCTGCCGGGAGCTGGGGCCACGCTTTGTTTGCGCATCACTCAGCACAGTGAGGTCCCTGCTCCATCGTGCCAAGCAGTAGCAGTGTCTAAGCACGGAGGTAGCCTCTTTACCCTGCCCAAAGCCCATCTGGGAGGCACCACCTGCAGCACACACCATCTACAAAGCAACAGCAGGCTTGACTGAGCCGCTGCAAGGCTGGTGACCACCCTGTACCAAAGCCAGGAGCTGGACCCTCTCCCTCACACGCAGCCCATCTCCAAGGGTTGGGGCTCAAAGGCTGGGGAGAAGGGAAGTGAGGAAACAACGTTGTCCACAGAGATAATTTGCTGTTTTGAAGCCTTGACTCATGGGGAGTTCCTCTGTGCACGCAGAGGACAGTATAACCACATGACCATAAGATCATAAAACCCCTTCAATAAGTGCACAGCAGAAATCCCTGGGTGACTTTCAGTAACTCAGGTTATTGTGGACAACCCCTTACAAGAATACTGGGAGCAGAGTCACACATGCTTGCCTCACTTTTCCCTCCACCAGGGTACTGGTTTGTGGCCAATCCCGAAACAGGACCAGGGCCAGACGAGCCAGTACAGCTCTTTAGGTGTGCTCACCATAGCATTAATGGAGATACTTGCAAAGAACAGAAGTTTCCAATCCTAAACTTCAACTGAACTCCCAGTAGCCAACCTGCATACAACACAAGGACAGGGAAATTTTAACCAGGTACAAGTACAGTTACATGAGGCTACAGATTTAAAAGAGCTCCATCTCTCCCAGATATATCCAGACCACAACGCAACACCACACAGTTTCTGACCCCACCACGTGCCAGGTAGCACAACCATGCACACAGCACATCTCCTGCTCTGACTAGAGCTACCTGGCCTAACAAGCTCATCTGCCACTGAAGAGGTTGGCTTTTTCCACACCAGGACTAAATTCAGGTAATAATCTAATCATGGGTGAGCAAGCACACACTGATTTGTCTTTAGGTCCCATCTTCAACCAGCAAAGCATTTTGCATGGCATGCGCTAACATAGGATGCGTCTATTCAGGTATGAACAAATTGACACTGTTTGAGATGAGTGGCAGCAGTATTGGTTACTCTGCCAGGAATCAATTCTTATGACTGGCAGTAAACCCAATCACTTTCAATTAATGACCTGAAAACCCTGAAGTGTGACCCTGCTATTCCAGGCTCAGCTACAATTTGTTTACAAAGGTGCATCTCTACTGACCATATTTTTGTGGCTGTGCCAGCTACTGCAGCCATGTGGCCAGCACTACTATCCCAAGCACCCCAAAAAGGAGCAAGGTATCCCAGAGCCATACCACCACAGCATCATATATGTGTGCCATGTGCTTATACACACTCCTACCCACTAGCCAGGCAGAGCTCAAGCATCAGAGATGGAGACAACCAAGAAGGACCTTCTCCATAGTCAATGGCAGGGGAATAGACCAGGCCACGTAACAAGGATGACACATCAAGCTGTAACCACTTTATGTGGGCACAAGGCATTTTTTACTTCCAGAAACAGCCCTGTCACTACTTAGGAGTAGTACAAAGAGACACCTGAGCCAAGACAGCCCCAGGCAACTACATGGCTCATGCCTGGCTGGGATTTGAAAGCCATCCAGCTTCACGTGTGCAGACCCACACCCCAGCACTGCCCCACTGATGCAACGATGGTGCCTCCGGTGCCAGCACCGACTCACGCAAAGCCAGCCAAGACATCTCTGCATGCCTGGCCCCATCATGCCTGTAACTCTGCAGGCCTAGTCCTGCATTAGATGTAGGACATGCAGCCATTTCTGAACTATGATTTAGCTCTGAAGGATACAGCCATGATAAACCCACAATTTTTTGCCATGAGGTCCTCCAAACCATCACTGACATCCTTTCAAAATGTTAATTGGTGCCTGTTGGAACAGCAAAATCCCAAGAGCGCCAGCTCTGGTAACACAGGAGAGATCCCCACACCAAGCAGTTGTGGGCCGGCAGCTACGTGACACACTGCCAGGGCATTTGCAGAGGGGCCTGCTCCTGGGAGAAGGCAAAAGAGGAAGCAGAAGTGCTGACTGGGTCAGGCAGAGGGGAAAAGATGCTGGTCACCAGTTGGTCAAAACTGGAATTTTTTTTTCTTATCACTGTGGAGCCAAAGCCACAAACCTTCCACTCATGGTGTGCATCAGCCTAGTGAGCCAGAGAGAAAACTTCTGAAGAGCTTCCAGACTTATTCCATTCACATACATAAAAGTACACTCTCTAACCCAATGTATACACTAACTTCCATGCATAAAGTTAATAAAATAATTTTGAGTTGGCTTCGTATGGAAACAATAGTCCTGCACCAAACACAGGACTTCCCAGTAGGGCAGTCACATTATCATTTGGAATAGGCGCTCCACTTGACATCTTTCTAGCTCAGGACCAAGTCATTAGCAAAGAGCCTAGAAACGTGCTCTACCAGTGAGTGGAGCTCTTTCTGCAGTACTAAAGCTAAAGCAAGCTCTGGCTGGTGTTTGAAGCAGAAGTATAACTCATTTCTCTTATATGCCAAATATTTATTTTGCCCTTCCCCTTTCTATTATCTGCCCTGAGAAATACCAAAGTCTTCACTAATGAAGATGTTTAGCTTTTTTAAGGGATTAGTAAAAAAAAAAAAAAAAAAAAAAAAAAAAAGGCAGTTCAAGAGCAGCAATCCATTCTTGTTGTTTTTCCATTGGTATGAATGGGTTGATACCAGTCCACAAAAATGAAGATTTGTGATACTGCCTTACAAGCACTACATAGCAATCATGTTTAGTACCTGTAGAAGGCTGGATTCTGGCAAGCTTGCCTGTTTTTTTTTACACCAAGGAAGAACAGACGAGGTGTCTATGCATGCAGCCCAAAGGCAAAATAGCTGTTTAAAACCATGGTATCACTTCAGACTTGATCCCCGCAAGGGGAAGCGTCACCTCCAAAACTCCTTTACCCACATCCCAACAGCAGGAGTAGCTAAAACACCAAAGGTCCAGGTGGAGCCCCATCTTCCTTAAGGACACAGCAGTTCATGCCTGCCCAAGCAGAGTAGGGAGCTCTGAGATCCTCCCTGAGCACCTCCACAGCTGTCCGTTCTTCCCCTTAACCCTGCTCTGGATTTTGTGTGAAGGCCCCACTCCCTAGCAAAGCGTGGTTCAAAAGCAGTTCACAAGCAATCATTCACTCTTCACATCAGCCCCATGGAAGCAGACGCGTTTTACAGCCCAAGAACTGAGAGCACAAGTATCCTAAAGTCAAGCTACAGCATGCAAAACACACAAACACAGCATGTTAAAGCCTCTGAAAGAATCCCAGTCACGGAAAGGGAAAGCGATCGCTACAGTAATATCACAGAAAAATGCTACAAATCACAACAGATCTGATCAGTCAAAATAAATTTATGAACAAGCTTTCTCTTCGCTTCAAAGTCTTTCCATAATTACACTTCTGCATCCAGATATCTTTTAAATATTAATAGGGGACAGAGGGTGCTAATTTGAAAAAAAAAATAGGCTGTTGAGTAAAGAGCACATTTATGCTTCAATTCCCATAATAATTCAAGGAAAAAAAAAATCAATAGTACTATACCTATACAGCATCTTAGGTCAAAGGAGAGTTAAACAACATGAATAGGTCATAGTCTGTTTAATGACAAATAGGAGGAGAGTACTTTGATTCTAGTCAGCATATAGAGTCGAGACAACTTCCAGCTTTTCTTGGGAAAGGTTAAATGTTTTTTCCCCTGTCTGCAGAGCTGATTAAAAATTATGGCTTTATTATCTGGTTGCGGAAGACAGACTGACACAGGTCAGACAGAGCTTTACTCTCTGCTACGATTGTGGATAACCTGCACTTGCCTCTCCCATCGTGTCTCAGCCCATGTTGATATTTCATGTCTTTGTCATCTGTTGTTAGCAGAAAGCCAATTTTCAGGACAATAGCTACTTTTGAAGGTGAAGCAACACACAGCAGTAATACACATGAGTTAAAGCAAAGCTTCCTTCAACAAAGAAGGCATTCTTGAGTCATGTACTTTTTTAGTAGACTTCAAATTATATCTAAATATCACCAGAGCACCAGGCTTTGAACTGCTTCACAGACATTGTGACAAGGAGGAGACATGGACAAATTTATGGACTGAAGGATGGTAGGGAATAACCAGTGGAGAAATGAGGTGTCAGGGTTTGCTTCATTGGTCAGCTAAACAGACAGGCTGGTGGCAGGGTTTAATGAAGCGAAACTTTTCTCTCCCCGATGAAAAAATTCCCTGTCTAAATAGCTTAGGGAAAACCTATCCTTTAGGACATTTATGGGCTGTTAGACCATACTGTCTTGGATGGGCATTAGAAGTGGCTACACCAGAGTATATAGGGATGTAAAAATGCTACTGTTGATGAAAGCAGAGATGCATTTCATTTAGGAAACTATTTGTCTGTGGAGTTTCAAACAATCCGCACTACAAGGCAAAAAGGGAAGGAAAAGGAGTTGAAGTTGTTCCTAAGAACATACACATTTAGAGTTGCATCCATTTTTTTTTTTCCTGTGGGCATCAGAAAGTGTTGTATTCAGCCTGCTCAGATTACTCTGCATCTTCAACCAATAGATGATTCACCTGAGCATGAGAAGAAACCCTTAACTCCACCATGTGCACCCCCCTGTAGCCCATCTCTGCTGGATCCAAAAAAAAATAAAGGGGAGGTGGACAAGAAGTGGGGATGGAAATCATCCCTTCACCGAGCAGACAGGACAGGAGCAAGGCAGCGCTGACCCGGGTCGCCAGCACCCTGCCCCAGCAGCAGGTCCCCTGCAGGGTCCCCTCTCCTGCCTGCGCCCATCAGGCACCTGTATCCCCCAGCCACTTATTACTTAAATAATTAGATATTATTACATGTAAGGGATAAGCTCCCAAGGAAAATGCATGCATACACCCAAGCTTTCTCCTGCAGCCCCCTGTGCAGGGCAATAGATTGCCCTCCGGACTGATTTGCCTTTCAAAGCTTGCCACCCGCTGGGCTGTTCCTGGCAGGGCAGGAGGAGGCAGCAGTTACGGGAATCAGTGCTGGCAGAGCCATTACTTAACCCCGTGCCACTCACACCCTCAGCTGGCTGCCGCCCTGGTTCCTCCCATCGCCTGCCCTCCGACAACGCAAAAAGGAAGAAAGCACCTCCAAAAGGGAAAAAGAGACAAAAGAAAAACCCCACAAGGCAGCAAGTGTGCAGGCTTCATGACCCTGAAGGTCCACGCACAGGGAAGGGTTCAAAGTAAACACACTGGGAAAGGCTCTTTGGTTTAATTGACAGCTGGGGAGATACGAAGGGTCAGAGCATGAAAGAAACGCTTGAATCGGAAGTGCTGTTTCTCAAAGAACATCAACATGGATTTTTTTTGTTTTGTTTAACTCTTTCCTTCTGCCCAGGGACCCAACCTTAACCAAACCAAAGCTGGTACCAAGATGTCATTCATGATTCAGAAATACTGGTTTTGAAGTTCTTGGCTCAGGTAACAATTTCCTCTGTGACCTTGGGCAAGTCATTTAGTCTATGCTGCATTTCAGCTTCTAATCCATAAGGCAAAGACAATGCCTCACGGGCAGGTGATGAGTTGCTAGTGATGGCAAATTGCTGTGGTGATGGGAGGCAGAGGGGTGATCAGGGAGATATGGAGATCTACCTCCTGCAGGATCCTGATCACTTCAGGATTCTGCCCCAGATCAAACCTCTCACAAACAAAATGGCCACTGTCTAATTAGAAGCAATTTCTAATGATGTTTCAGCCTCTCAACCATGCTTCAATAATAAATGTAATTTCAGTACAAGTCAGTGGGCTCACCCCTGAACAAAAGTTCTCAAGCTGCCCGGAGTGAACAGGCCCTGTTCCAGCTCTTTGGTTTTTACCTTCCCAGCTCCAAGCTCACTTTTCATACCTGCCTCTCTCCCTTTGCATTCCCCCTCCTCCTAGAAGAAACACCATGATCCACACCCAAACCCGCAGCTCAGTCATGGAGGATGCCGCTTTGTAGGGAGAGGCAAGAGGCATCCCCAGGGATGTGGCTGATTTCTGACCCAGCCACAGGGCTGCCCTTCAGCCATCCAGCCCCTCTGTTTTTAATAAAAGGGCTTGCATTCAGTCTTGCTGAAAATGTTTTCTGACCTGCTCCAGTTTGAGAACAGGCTCTACTAATCTGTAGTTGCTGGGTTCTTAGCTTTTTGGGTTTTTTTTGGCTGTACATACTGTATGATTACTCAGTGTCCGTGTATAATCAGCAAGGATGATTTACTGAAAGAGTTATGATAGATGAAGTCAAATTGGGAAGAATCCAGTAACTAGTTGTTAATTAACAACTCTGCTCAATCACAGATGTTTTGACCTTTACCCCCTTGAGCTGGAACCCTACAATCACGTTTGCATTCTCTACTCTTGTTACTTTTATAAAGCATCCCAACTTCTGCTATTAATTTTAAGAAAAGGAAGAAAAAAAAAAAAGGAAGTCAGTGAAGAGAGTCCTACCCTTCAATCTGCAACACAGCTCATCTACTGTGCTGACACAGCACCCCATTTGGAAACAAAATCTGCTGCAAGTTATAGGATCATGACTAATTTAGTATTATTACTTCAATGACTGTGTTGAATGAGGCAAGAAAACATTACAGCAAAGTTACAGAAGACATATTTAAGTTAGAAGGTATGTCTGAAGACATTCCCAAACACAAAAATGCCTTTCGGATTTTGAAATCCCAGCCTTCACTTGTCTTTGTCACTGATCAGCCAATTGTGGGTCAGGTTGAAAGCCCACAGCAGCATTTCACGTTGTCACTTTTAAAGCCTAGTAACAAATCAGACTAACACTACAGTAATTGTGGATGCTTTCACCAGAAGGATGAGCACAGCATGTAAACTGCAATTCTTTCCCCAGCCCCCTCAAGAGAGCTGCCACTTCCATACATTTCTGTTCCTAAGAATACATTATTGGTATTTCTGTTTCTAAGAGACTTCATCATGAACAACAATACAATTGTCTCTGATTTTCCTGTCCTCTTGGACAGCACATCTTAAGTTCTTTGGCCAGTCTTCTGGGAGCAGGTAGCAATTTTGCTGCTCTCCTGAACACATTGTAGAGGGACACGTTGTCGAAGGAGCTGAGTACCTGCACTCCTGGAAAGAGCTCCCTCTAACTGCGCTTGATCCATGAGTCACTTTTGAAAATCCCCCCGCAACACAGTGCCACTTTATTTTGGAGGCCAGGATGTTGTGTGTCTCTTTCAGCTTCTTTTATTCAAAGAATCAAGGAAAGCGAAAATTTAAACAGTAACCCACAGAGAGTTTGGCTTGTCACATTCCTACAGCATTAGTCAGAGAGGAGGGGAGGAGTGCAAGAATTGAAACCACGGCAGCGCAGAAGGTGTTGCAACAAGACGCGTGCTCATTTCAGTGCCCCGGGCTTGCCCTGGCTCCCGAAGGGCTCCTACCCACACCAGGGCGACTGCTTCGTGAGTATCGGTCGGGGTGGTGCAGCCAGCTTCCAGCCTGGGCTCCGTGCAGAGGGAGGGAGGACGGGAACTGAGGAGACCAAGTTGCCTCCAGAGGAGCAAAGCCAACATGCTCGTGCTGGCACCACCATCAGGAGCCCGACACAGGATGAACATCGTTTCCAGCATCCGCATGGGGAACCGGTGCACCTCACATTAAGGCATCCTGTCCCTGCTGTCAGGCAGCAGTGTACATGCATATCCAGACCCTCCTGCTGCTGCATTGTTACTCCCAAGAGGGGCTGTAACAGGAGAGCTGTGGCTGGTAACCCTGCTCTTCCCCTAGCCCTGTTTACTGCTACCTGTGGCCCTGGTTTGGGAAAGCAAGATGCTTCCTCCTCCTGCCCCCATCTCCAGATCACAGACAGGTGAAACAAGCCAAGTATGTGTCAGCAATAAACAGAGATGATTAGGAGCAGCGTGCCACAGGCAAGCGCAGAGTAACCCTTCAAAGACGTGGGAACACCTCAGCAATTTAAGCAAGATGCTAAACACAGTGGTGATTTCTCCAGAAACAGACAACGCAAGCAAAACAAACAGTTCTGCCACTTTCTGTTGTGTTTATATCTTGGTTTGGATTTTAGGCTGAGATCATATTCATAGGATAATGTACAAGGCCTCAGGCAAGAAAACAGCAGCAGCAGAGTTTACACTGGAAAAGGGAGGAGAGCGCCTGGAAGAGGAGAAGGAGTAGTCACCTCTGTAAGCTCAGGCACCAAAAGTTGTTCTCTTAAGCTATCACAAGTCCCACGTACCAGGGCAGTGGGTGAGAGTGTTGCAGAAAGCCAAATCGATCACCTTCTGCTCACAAAAGAGGCACAGAGCTTCCTCGTAGCTGTAGCCAAGTGACACTCAGCAAACAGGTTTACCTCACACAGATAATCGGTGCCAAGACCTGAGGGACATACTTGCAGGTCTGTGTACCTAACAAGCCTGCAAATCAGAGGGATTTGGGGAATCAGTCCCATTCATGCTCCTGGCTGTAAGCTAGCAGGCTGACTGGCTCAACTCACAGTCATGAGCCACAACTGCAGAGATATGCTGCCTTCCCTGGGATCATACCACACGTTAATTGGGTTATATTTAGGAGGATCCTCTTTTCCACAGAGAAAGCAAGGCCCTCCAAACACATCTTAGAACAGGACTTTTTGTCCAAAGGAAATAAAACCATAATTGCACAGTGATAGCAGTTATCTCTGTTCTTAGCTACTACCAGTTCAGCAGGAACAGGCAAACAGTAGACGCACCTCAAATTAATTAGCAAATACTCCTTTAGAGGCCACACTGATATAAATTCATTTACTACTTCATGGATGGCTTAGAGAAAACAAGGGCATTAAAGTAATTGTAGTTAAGTTAGCTCAAATGATCTACAAAGACACAGGAAAAAATAAACAAAACCTCACTGAATTATCACACACATCAGCAAGCAAGGCAACAGCACCAGAAAAGGCACTTGTTTCCTGGAGAACGCTTCAAAAAGTAGGGAAAGCCATACCTTTTATCACCATTGCTTTTGTCACCGCTGCTTTCAGAGCCTAGGAAACACCATCCTATCCCTGTTCTGCTCCTCAAGAGAAAAAAGCAAAGACAAAGTAAGGGGTTTCCAGGCCTTTTGTACCCCACAGGAGGCACCTCAGCACCCAGGTGAGTCTTCCTCACAGGTGATTAGCCACACATGTGAATAGCCACAGCTTCTTCCACCCTCCTCAGCCCCACTGCTGCCTCCCGCTCCTGATGAGGCACAGGTGGCCCACCTGGCACCATTTGCCCCACGTCATTTAAAGAAGCGGCATGGTTTACTAGTGATTTATTAGCACATAGGAATAAGAGTAGAACAAGAGCAAAGAGACCCCAGAAACGCTCAGTCCTCTAGAAAAGTCTCATATGTCATTCAAGATGACGCCATTTCCTCTAAAGTCAGAGGCTTCTCCTTGGACCTTAGCTGGAGGTGGGTCAGCCCCCACAAGCTGTATCCTGTTTTGCTGGGGTCAACAAAACCAGGCCCATTGACTCCAGTGGAAGCAGAACCCAGCTCCAAGGAATTATAACCAAAAACTAACAACTTTCTTGGTATTATACGATTACAATCCAAACAGCACAAGCTCTCTAGTTCACGATTAACTACCATTTCTTCCTTCTCCCATCTCTGGGGCTTCGAATTAATGGTCGGAGTAATTAGCATGGCTTAGGGAAGAGAAGTCTGCCAGCAGTGATGTGTACCCACAGACACGCGTGCTCATACACACACGCTAAATGAACCGACAAGTCTTAGCACCATGATGATAAACACCAAGACAATCAGCTATGACGAAGCAGTTTTTAGACCTTCCTTAAGAAATAACCAGGGCTTCCAGGCACTGTGTGTCATATCAGATGTAGAAAACAAAGGTACTCGTGACTAAAGCTCATGTCCACTAACTGGAAAGCACTAATAGCCAGCCACACCTGAAAACTGGGTTGGATAATAAGACATAAAAAATTACCTGTGGATTCTCGTACACTTCTGGCAAGTATCAAAGGTCTTATGATTTTTACTATTTTTCTTAACACTGCCAAGTATCATGCAATTAAGAAACTCTGGACTCTCATTAAAACAAAATTAAGTTCCTGGAGCTCATAAGTGCTTCAAAGAAGGTATCTTTTAAGAATCAAAACCAAAGGCAAGTGAAACCTGACTGTGTAAAAACATATATGTTCAAATCAGTCTCAAGGCTTTCGAAGCTCAGCTGTTAATTTGTGTGTGCATGTGTGTTGATGTTAGAACTACTGGATTATGGTAGCATTCTGGGATACACACTCATCACTGACAAAGCCCAGAACTAAACACAGACATGAGTGAGAAAGGGTATATAACCCTGCCAAGCAGTGAGGCCAAAAATCATTACAAATACGGAATTTGTTTTTCTAGCCCATAAGAATTGCCCAATTGCAGGAAAACTACCCCAAGAAGCATAATACTGAGAGGCCAGATCTGCT
This sequence comes from Anseranas semipalmata, assembly GCA_013399115.1. Classification (NCBI taxonomy): domain Eukaryota; kingdom Metazoa; phylum Chordata; class Aves; order Anseriformes; family Anseranatidae; genus Anseranas; species Anseranas semipalmata. The sequence continues at coordinate 597,189 of VXAA01002052.1, forward strand.
CCCACACTACTGCTGGGACATCCTAGGCACGGGTGGAGGGATGTGAGAAAAAATAACCAAGCCCACAACACACTGGTTGTTTAGGAGCTGTGAGTCAGTCAGCATGAAAACTGATACTCATCAGTACAAGCGCAGAAGCACAAGCGTAGCACAGGACGGCTAAATCCACTCCTAAACCTCAGCTTTGGTGCTACCAGGGGCTCGTGCTTGCCCAGATAACACGAAGCCCTACTATTCTCTGTGGAACACGTCGCCATTTTCCAGCATTTTTCAGTCCTCCTCATTACACAAGGTCCGCTCGCTTTTCCAAAGCCGGGACAGACGTCTGCCCGCACCGCCGCTCCCCTCCCAGCAGCGTGAATCACGCGTGCTGTGGAAGCCAGAGGCTCGCTGGCCACTGTCGGGCTCCCGGCACCTTGCTCCGGGCACGCCGCCCCTCGCACAGCCCGGCAGGCAGCGTCCCGGCACCCGGGGAAGGTCTGGGAACGGGGCCGGAGACGTGCATTGATTTCATTTCCAACAGGCGTTTCTTCAGTTCGGCTGGAACACAGCAGCCATTAAAAACACAGGCGTGGAAATTCCCTGTTGGGTCATCTTGTCCGCTCTCCGGGAAGCCAGTTCCTGGAGAAGGAGAGCGCTGCCCATCCATCAGTTGCTGTATGGCCCCTGGGTGTTTGTTTAACTAAATTATCTTACTTTTCTTTTTAAACTAAACTTTCAAGGAGAATCGATCAACCAACACACAGTGCCAACTTGGCACTATTGATACTTTCTCCCAATGTTTGTCCAGTCTTCTGTGAAAAGCCATAATGAAGGCAGCTCTCCCCCCAGGACTTTGCTCTCCAGCTGCCTGCAGCTGCCTCATGCTCTAAGATTTCCTTCAAGTATTTCATTATTACCAGCTGCACACTCATTGGCTTCACAACGTTAATCATTTACCAATGAACCATGACTTCAGCAGACACCTTGATAACCTACAGTTTTAGTTATTCGGGGGTGGGAGGGGGGTTACTCATCTTTTGTATATAATCTTCCAGGCTCGCAAGCATCTCTGAGCTCTGTCTTTTGGGTCAGCACACAGAGCTACTGCTACCAGCAGCTTTAGCTTATCTGGACCATTGGAAATGGAATAACCCAGATAAAGCAGAACAACAGATAACACAATCCCTAAATACATTATGCCTACAATAGTAACCTCCTTTTGGAAAAAAAAAAAAAAAAGAGAGAAGATGTCGGAGAAGCAGACCGTGACAGTCACATCACTGCCTGGGGAATCCCAGCCATGAGCGATCACCAGCAATAGCACTGGTCAGCCCAGAGTTCTCGGTCCTATCCAGCCACCCTGTGACGGCAGGGTGGGCACGTCTGGGATTTGGGGACATCCAGAGGCTGTGGCAGAACAGCTGCAGCTCCTCCTCCCACTGCACTGCCAGGTGTCAGGAAACCCACGGCAGATGCACAAAGCTCCCTCATTTTGGGGAGTCAAGAGCAACATGCCCCATTCTTGCTCCAGAAGGGGGACTGCAGATGAGAAGTGTATGCTGGTGGCAGTGTAGATCTGCCACCCAGTTCACCTGGAGCAAGGACAGCAGCTGCTCCCTGGGGCGACAGCCAACAAAGAAACCCCCTGGGAGCACAGCACCTAACGTGACAAGATTGCTGGGCCCTGCTACCATCGTCTTATCACGTACTCTTAGCACTGTCCTTATGTCCCACACGGCGCTTTGCCGGGGTCCTGGGAGAGGGCTGAAGGAGAAGTGGTGGCCCCATATGTGTGCTGGGGGGAAGGCACGTGGGGCTCAGCCCCACAGGCACCATCAGCCACAGGGCTCGCCAGCACGATGTCGCATAGCATGGGACTGAAGCGCGGGGCAAATCTCCCTTCCTCACACCTGCAGGAAAGCCGGGAGCAAAGCGCTCATCTCCCACCTGGAAGGGTAGCGAGGCAGCTTAGCAGGAGCGGGGTTAATGCTCCGATCCCAGCTGTGACTGGAGGATGCAGAGGGAAAAAAATGAAAAGCAGGATCACCACCCCTGTTTATTTTGGACGGCAGCAACACGATGATCAAAGTTTGTTTTCATTTCATTCCTCCACAGTGGGAAAACTCCCAGCACAGGGTGAAATGTGAGGGTGTCTGCAAGGCCCTGGCTCGGTCCCCTCCAGGACAACGACATACGTTGCCGGCCATGTCCTCGGCCAAGCGTAGACGGGCAGCAGGGCTCGCCCCGCCGCCAGCTGTGGGGTGCCAGCACTGCCCACTGAGCCCTTCCCCGGCTCCAGCGCCCAGGCCGACGCAGGGAAGCAGGGTCGCTTGTGCAACCCAGGACCGACCAGCAGTGCTTTCTCCATACACGGGGACGGGTGGGTTGGCGCTGCTGCGGGGCAGAGATGGGATGCGGCTGAGACCCCCCGGGGGTCTGCGACCATCCCCTGCCAGAGCTTGCTTGCTCTGGCACCGGCTGTGTTTTGTCCAAAGCCAGATGCAAAGGGACTTCAGCAGTGAGCATCAGGCTTAATTACCAGCCTGACAAATCCCACACGCACAGTCCCAGGCTAGGAGGCAGAGAGATGCAGGACAATTATTTTGTCAGTGTAATAAAAACAACAATGCCCAGGGAAAGGCATTGTGCTAGTAAGCCAGTGCTTCTGAAAAACATTTTGGTCATCTCAACCTGTGAGAAGCTGGATTTCAAAATATGAATGTTATTCAAGCTTCTCTCTAGAAATAAATGAAGAGTGTTAGTGGTCTCACAGTCACAGAGGCAAAAACTCTGCTCCTGAACACACCCAGATTTTAAGGAAGCTGGAACATGGCTTGAGATTTTGTGACTCAGACTCTTCCTTCCATCCCCCAGCCCAAAAGGAATAAACACGGCTTGCAGTTGCTATGCGAGACGATGCATTTCCCTCACACATCACAGATAAAATCTGCACGCTCAGAGGCTGTGAAATGCACAGTTAAGGGCAGCATCATTGCTGTATTACATTTTGGTAAATTCAAAGATACAATATGCTAAGCCAAACTCTGTACTCAGGATTCCAGCTTATGTATTCATGGCGGGTTAATAAACAGTTGCTGACATTTTAGTAAGTGGTAAATCACTGACGGTAGATAGTTACCGAGACCAGCATAACAACAACAGCATGCTTATAAACATCTGCATCATGTTACCAAAATGACTTCATTGTGGTCTGGACCACTTTTTTTTAAAGGGGATTAAGTGGGTGGGAATACATTACTTTCCATTGCTTGTAGCAATAAGAAACACTACAAACTGTGAAATATAAAGTGCTGTATTATGGCAAAGGTGGCAAACTGACAAAACAGAGAAAAGTCTTAGTAGTCCACTAAACTCAAATCCTTTCCTTTTAATTTCTGAAGATATCTATGATAAAATGATGTTTGTTTGTTTTTTTTGTTGGTGGTGGTGGTTTTTTTTTGTTTGTTTGTTTTTTGAGATCATCCAGTCACTTAGACAAATTTTGAGCCCTTGTTTATCTCCTGGTAGAGCCAACTCAGCTGTGTTCCTCACTGAGTGAGGGTGGAGGAGTACACTGACAACTTACCACCTTTTTCAAACACAAAGGCTTACCTAAACTTCATGAAAGCAAAAATACAAATCTCAGTAGACCATCTTGCACGCTGTGGATACCAGTGCTTTCACCTAAAAACAAATAAAACTTGGGTTGAGTTTCAGTGGCCATTCTTGCCCTTATTCCCCCCTTCCTGTTTCATTGTCTCCCTGCTCAGCTGGGGACAGTGTTCATTTTCCTGTGCTTGGTCCAGATTTTCCAAGTATTATTGTCCTATCATAAATCACCTTCTTATATCTGTTGTCTGCACCATCACTGATCACCACAACATAAACTGAGACTTGCTAGATTAGAAGATATGTTAACATGCTCTCTAGCTGTAATTTTTATTGTCTGTTAAGAGAACAGTTTGCACATTACTCCATTTTTCTCATCCTGGTCTTATTGAGGAATCTCCTGCTGCATAGTCATTACTTATAAATACAAACTAACAATAAACCCAGTGAAAAACATTTTCTGTTCTGGGCTGTTCATAAATTTTTTGAATGGCATACAAACAATTCACATCATGACCTGATTATCTAAATTGCCTGGTGCTTCTTCTGCTTCCTGATTGAATGCCACCAGTATGAATGGGAGCTGCTCATAGGTATGTTGTGAGGCACAGCCACTGGTACCAGATAGTTACCCAAATATGCACAAACAAGGAAATAGCATTACTAGAGGGCAGGGGGCAAGGCGCATGATCCTGCAGTATGTGAGTAACTCACCGATATCTTCTGCACACCAGCATAACTGTTCATCCACCGGTAGCTGGTTTGTTTTTTAAAGAGAGCAGCTGTACCCAGCGCATGGCTGCTGCACATGGAGGCTGTCGCTGAGGGCCAGCAGAAAGTACTTGTGCACCCGTATCCTTTCAAAATCCTCCACAGAGGGGTCAAGTTGCACAAAATCCCAAAGGGACCAGGATATACAGATGTGCAAAATGAGTATACAGCTAGTGCGGCACAGAGGAGCAGAGCACTAGAGATGCATGCTGCCACGCGTGGTGCCGGAACACATGCATGCTTGCAAGGGGCAGCCATGCAGGCAGATTCCCCAGCCTCCCGTTCAGCCCACGCTCTCCACCAAACCCAGCAGAGATTCGGCAGGGGGGAAAGCAGCTGGTTTCAGCTTCCTCCAGGACTACTGCCCTCCCAGAGCATGGCTGCCTGGCCTCCTCACCCCACATCTTCATCACAACCCTGTTCCTGCCGCCCTTCCCCTCGCGTGGCAGGAGGTGGAAGCAGTCATCCTGTTGGCTCAGAGAGGTGAAAGGGCTATGGGGGAGTAGGCACAGGTCTTCCTTCCTGCCCTCTCCTCACAAAAGTAGCTTGCACCATGTCAGCAGCAAAAGGAGAACAGAGAAAAGGATCTGGGACTGAAGGCACTGTCTGGGATGCAGTGATGCTCTTTGGAAGGATGAGGCCTTCTGTTCATTTAGTTCTTCAAATATTTGGGTTGTATTTGGTTTGTTGTGTTTATCACTCTATATAACATTCTAACTTACGTTATTTGCAGTCACAGGTCCAATCACGCCCTGGGTAAGCTCCTTATTATTAGTGCTTGAGCGCAATAAAGGTTTTTGTTAGCCAAAACCATAAACCATAAATCCTATCCACCCAACCATTGCAAAGAGGAAACTACAGCTTTGCAAAAGTGAGTATAAAACAAACAAAAGAAAATGCTCCTGTGCATTGTAACAGCACCTTTAACCCCTAAACTAGACAAGAACATCACTTCTAGGAGTCGGTAGGGAAAGTGGTCTCTGTGGCAATCCCCAGCATCTATCCTAAACCACAGCCAGCGGACAGACAGACCTGGCTGGGAAGCACATCCAGAAGCTGTGGCTAAGGAGCTGCCTCCCCATCCTCAATCCAAGTGTGTGGTGGTGTTTTCGCAGCAGGAGCTCTGGCACAGATGTGGGAGCTGACCTGGTTTTGCAGAGGCACTGAAACCTGCAGAGCTAATGACACAGCCCTGCGAGGGCCTGCATGACCACCCGCAGCTCTCCCACCGCATCGATGTGCCTGACCATGTGGAGGAAACAGGGCACACGTGTTTGGAAAGGCTGGCTCCAGTGCCCCAGCACAGGCAGTGGCAGCACGGTGCTTTGGGGAGCTCATGACCCACCACCAGGCAGGTTTGCACCAACCAAGCACACTCTCTTGTCTCACCACCTTTACCACAGCAGGCAGGTTTACCACCGAGCATGCCTCCAACAAAGCAGAGCTCTCCCTTTTCCTTCCTATCAGTCCAAAATGCACCTGAGGAGTGTAAAAGTGGCTCGTCAGGTCACTAGATACCATCAGAGTCTACAAGATCGTTTGAACGCATCCCTGATTCAATGCCTTCATATCTCTTATATCAGGGCATGTCATGCAAGAAAGTTTTCTGCAGGCTGGCTGCAAGTGCTAGCAGAAAGATGACAAGAGATGCTGCCCAGCCACAAGCGGAGCGCATCCCCTCGCCTCTGTGGACACTACAGCCCATGGGGACAGATCCTGACCCATTGCTACCAACATGCTCCAGATGAGCTGCGGTTACTTTTTGTTTTGTTTTTTTTTTTAAAGCAGATTTTTCTGGCTGAGCTGGATTGCAGAGCCAATATATATCAATTTACCTGTCATGGGAGATAACAGAGCAAGCAACTGAGGTGATTAACTCCTCAATCCAGGTGTACTTTAGTCCAAAAAGTATGTTGAGCAATGGCTCAATAGCAAGAAAGGTGAGAAGCCAAGGCTAGTAACACAGCAAAACAACTGTAACTTATCACCACCATCCAGTCTCTATTTGCAACAAACACAGAAAGCCTTGGGCAGGGAAGTGCATGAAAACAGTTATAAATAGAAACTTGCTTCACCTGCTAACAGCTGGAAGCAAAAGAGGAAGGCTGCAAGTTTTATAGGAACTGCAATTAGCTGAAATCGAGAGCCAACAGGTCGCAACCCGGTCAGATGGGTCACACCAGGAGCAGGCCAGAGCCACTCCATCGAGTGCAGCCGCGGCAGTAGCTCGCCCACCACCCACAGGCACCAGGCCACGCAGCACGCAGGGCCCCAGCCCTGCCCAGGCACCGGCAAGGAGTCCGTGTGGTGGGCGCAGGGCTCGCACGGGCACGCCGAAATGCCTTCCCTTCCTCCGCTCCCTGCTTCAAGAGCTCAGGGTGCTTTGGTTCACACACACCCAGATCGTTGCACAATGGCTGCGTTGTTTCAACAGTGATCAACACAGTGAAATCAGTTTGACGTGATTATAGGTGGAAGTTGAAAGCTTAGAAGATCTTGTGACAAATGGCAGAGAGAGGTCGGTGTCAAACCAAAATCTCCACTGTGTTGTTATAACCTTCACTGCAACGCTCGCTCTGCAATTTAACTCCCAGATTGGGCTGTAAAACCCCAGAAGGGCATAAAGCAGCTTCATCCCGATAACAGTGTTTTGCTCTGAGGTTGCCAATGGCAGAGTGCAGGCTGCCTCAGAAGTGCCAACTATGCAAGAGGCCAGACAGGCCAAGATAACAAAAACAGTACATTCTCAGTATTGAGAGCTCTCTGGGGGAAAGGGATGTGTTTTCTCAGCCTGAATCATGATTCAGAAAAAGAGGGAGGGAGTTTTCAAAGGTGAGCAGTGTGCTAAGGTGGACCCCAGACAGAAGGGCCTGGGCATGAGGGGCCAAGCAGCTGAGGGCACCAGGCACGGTCGCTGCGCTGACGAGCAGCGCTATCCTACCTTCGCACGTGTGCAGGACTTGCTTGGCCTGGCTGCGTAACCCTCCCGCGGCTCTGATTTAAGCCCAGGACCCCTCTTTCTGCCAGTGTGTCTCTGAAGAGTTGAACAAGAGCTCAGACCTCCATTTTGGAAGAAATATCCCAGGCAGCAGGCTTGTAGCGGAACGCTTCCTGCACCCACCTGAGTAACCTCCCCATTGCAGCTACCAAGGCTGCAGACACGAGTAGATGGTCCTTTGTGTGCTGGACATGGACAGCACACAGACAACATCTCTCTGACTGCCACATGAATGTCCACACAGTTTGATCCTACCTTCAGATTGTAGGGGCTGAACATAGTCCTTCTGCTAACAACCACAGCTGTAACTGATGGCTTTAAATCAATTTGAATCTTTGGTTTAACATACCAGTTGAGCTAGGATTTAAACTTTGCTTTTCTCCTCCTCCACCCACTCTTCCCCAGGCTGAACCCCCCCATGACCCAGAATGTCAAACACATTCAGACACCCTGGATGGAGCTGTCAGTCAGCCACACCAAACAAGTCATTTTTTTTCTGGGAAAGTGACTGAGGCTTCAGCAGCTTAAGGATGGATTTCACTCACGGATGTAGAATGTTTATGAAGGCAGGTTTTTCCTTCCTACCTTGGCAGGCTGTGTTAAACAAAACAAAACAAGAATACTAAAATAAGGAAACCTTTTTCTGGTAGGAAGGAACACCTTTAGAGCTTGGCAGAAGCACTATCTCCCACACTTGCCCATATGAGTCAGAGTGTCACTCAGGAGATTACTTCATATTTGCTGCCTTGCCTCCAAATTTAAAACAAGGCAGTGACATGCCATTCTGTACCTTAGATTCACGAATTCCCTTCTAATCTAACGGTTGACTGAGGCCACTTTCTGCCAGCTCTCTCACAATACAGCTTACTCCTATTCCAGAAAAGATAGGAGATGAACACAGAGGTGATAAAAGAACCTTGGGAGGTTTCCAGATGGCTTTAGTTCATAATTCGCATTGCTATAGCTGAGATATAAGTAATCTTCTTGTTTCCACTCCAGTTACTTTCAACTTCACTGATGCCAGAACACAATCTTGCACCTCTCAGGCACCTCTGAAATAAAGTTACTGCACCAGAAGTCAATTTTTTTTTAATAATTTCCACATCAGTTCAAGTGATAATGCAGTCATGTGGGTATTGTACAACTGATATTACATACTTAGTAGCTTACTTTTTGGAAGCAAAGTATAAACATTTCCAGCATGCATACTTACAAGAACTATGCTTGCAAAGCAAGATTACTTCCTATGAGAAGAAAAAAAAAAAAAACACTCCTGTTTAAGTGACAAACAAAATGCATTTCCTCTTCCCATCTCACAATAAATGCTTACACAGGCATGTCACGTACACACACAAACAAACATTCACATGCGTAAGATCCACCATAATCGAAAAAGGAAAGTGCTGTAAAAGGTCCCTGTAGTAACTGGGCAGCATATCGTGATGTAAATCAATATATCTCAGGAAAACTGCAAGCCTTGTTGTCTTGTTTTGCAATGCTAACCACATGCAGACACACAGACACCAAATTACTTTCATGTTAGTTCAGTTGTCTTTCCATAAAGGTTGGTGCTAGAGCCCTCCCTGATGCCCATCAAAGTCAGGGAGTGATGAGTTGAGAGCTGATGGCAGTTTTGAATAGCCAAGGAAACTGATGATTTGAAGAACTTAATTCCTCCCATATTAAACAAACACTTGTTTCCCTGAGAAAACTCAGAGCAACAAGATATTCTGAGAAAAAAAAAAACTTTTCTTCCCCTTGCCGTACCCTGTCCTCAGGACACAAGGTTTCTTTAGGCTTGTAGCTACCTATCTTGACTCCTAGTATGGGCAACAAAAATGGATATCCAGTTCTGGGGCACTCTTTGTCTCATCCTGAAGTCAATGTGTAATATAGGTCAGATAAGTCACTCCCTGAAAATGCCTCTTTCTCCCTACTCATGGTAGAAGAAAGCTACCAGGATGAGCTCCTGTGCAGACCTTGAAAGTGGACTGTTCCCTATCCCCATGGGACAAGGGAAGGAGGGAAGCACTGCTCTCTTGGCTGGTAGGAAATTTCCTTCTCAGCTCTAAATCCAGGGACTAGTTAGCCCGAGGACACAAACAGGGTGCTTCTTCCCTCCACCAGAGATTTGAACAGTACCATATTTTCTCTTCAATGTACCTCCTGCCACAATCTGTAGCCAACCTCCAGGGTGGGGTGGGGAAAGGGTCTTCTCCCTGGCCCCTGCATCCTACCTATAGAGGCACCAGGCATTGGTTTAGGAGAATGTGAAGTCATCTTTCCAATCAGCCTTCTTTCTGATCCCTTTGGACATGCTAGTTCACGGTTGTCTGAGGACATATCTTATTGTCTGTTACTAAGACTCCTCTGCAGCACAATCACTTCAGTAACAGTACATTCTGTTTTTAAAAAAGGATTTAGGTCCTTGCCCTCATTACGTTGCTTGAGACTGATCCAGAACTTCATTCTTTGAATGGTTTTACTAGTTTGAAGCCTAAACTCTCTCATGACCAATTTCTAGCCAATTGGGTTTGTGCCAGTAGTGTCATTGAACTTAAGTACCTCTTCTTCCTCCATGATTTTTGTCCTCTCCCTGTTCACAAAAATACATTTATAAAGAGCCATCATATCCCATTCCAACATTAATTTCTCCATTTCCAAAACCACTGTCTTTTCATGGTTCTTCCTCAGGAAGACAAGCCATTCTTCTCATTTGTGAAGCACCTGTTGCAGTTTAATTAATTAACGCTTCTGGAGCATGGGTAACCAAAGCTATATAAAATATTTCATTGAAGAATACCGGTAGATACGTACCAACACTGCCCTGTCTCTACTTAGAAAAGCCCTCGCCTGGTAAGCCAGGTTTATCATTGTCTTTTCTTCCAGCTCAGTGTCATAGTGGCAGCTTATGGCATCCTTGTACTGATCAACAAACCTAAGCCTTTTTCTTCCTCCATCCACCAATGACAGTAAAAGTTTTTCCTATTCATCTTTAAGTAGGGAGCTTCATATTTTGTGCTAGTAAATTGCATCTGCTTCCACCAGGATGTAATAAAGATGAGTGTTAAGGTCCAAAACCACTGGCTCTCTAGGGACTTTTATTAGCCTGGGAACAAACAGTACTTTTTCTTTCTGGCTGAGATTCTAATCAGAGAAAGGGAAAAAAGGGTCTAAGAGTCTTTTCCAACTGCTTTCCCCAAAACCAGCTGATTTCATGCCACTCTGTGAAAAAACATGGTTAGCATTTGTGGTTTCATGCTGAGGAGCACATTAGCCATTTCTGCTTGATGCAACTCGTGGCAATGTGAATGGTAGTTGCTGTTGTTTTCTTCTGAAAGGGAACAGAAGTGTGAAAACCAAAAATATTTCATTCCAGTTATAACTGCGAGGAGTTTTGCAATGTCATTCATTTTCCTAGGTAATATCCAAATATTTTTTCTTGCTGTGCTCCAGCCAATATCCACCTGAGCTTTCGTATGAGGAAAAGAAAATATATGTGAATTACGCAAAGCTAAAAAAACAAATCAACCACTATACACAAGCTTAATAGTGCACACAGACAATCTCCTACAATTATAATATGTACAAAAGTATTTAACCTATGCCATTATCTCCTGTTAAAAGGTAACAGGGTGCGGGAAAAGAACCACAATGAGATATTCAAAGAATTATATATCTGACAAGAGGTTAGATTAGGCCACAACACAGGCATCAGCAACATAAAATAATGGGATTATTGTTGCACTGAAGAAAGACCCCTGTGTCTGATCCTCACCTAGATTAGCACTGCTCCATGTACATCAAAGGAGTCATATCTGATAGGCAGTGCTAGAGATCCCAACTGCCTCCTTTTTTTTTTTTAGTTTACAAGAAAAACAACTGTATTTAGAGCAAGCTACCAATCTTTTTCTAGCCTACTTCTTTTCCAGCCCACACCAATCCTAATTCCATTACTTACAGAAATGAGAGTGGGCTAAAGTGGCCTTTGTTATACAGTCCAACACCTTGGGTAACCACCTTGCAAAAGGAAAAAGGACAAAGAAGACTCACAAACAGACAAAGCACTGCAAAATAACTCTTGGTACATAAAATGTACACATTTCCTACCCACCACTGGTGAGGTACACCTGGTGATAGTGCTGATGGCATTTCAGCAGACATAATATGGCAGCAAGCAGGTCTTCAAGGGACATTCACAGCAAAGAAAACCTTGTTAACATCATGTTGTGTGCAGTCTCTGTAATCCAACAACGGTTTTGAGCAAGAGCTTTGAATTAAAGCATGTAAATTGTCCCCCTCAACACACATGCTCAAGAAGATGGGTGAACCTGGGCCACAGAAGGCATTTTTTCTATCAGAAAGTACCACTTTGTTCTTCTCTGAACTTCTGTTTCCTAAGACAGAGAAATGAGAATAGCCCTTTGGATACTTCTCTGGAAAAAAAAAAAAAAATAATAAGATGCAAAGACCTATTTCCCTGCTGAAAGTATTATGCCCATCTATTTCCCTGTCTCCAGCAGCAAACTTCACATAGTGCAGCAGAACCTTTGGTATAGGCAACCACTGTCTGAGAGCTGCAGTTTCAGGTGGTCTTAACGTCATGGCCTAACCCAAAGGAACTTTTGACTCACGTCTAAAAGGGAGACAGCCATGGCTGAGAGTCACCCAGGTTTCATACCACTATAGCTATACTGATAAAGACAAACTACTGCTGGTGTAGAAGCAGTTATGGTGGTAAAGCACAGTTACATGAGCCCGAGGCTGCCAAGCTAAGTGACCAAACCACATGAAATGAGCTTGTATGGTTCTCGGGCCGAATTATAAATCAGAGGCTCCCAAGCCACCTGCATCTGGATCCTTAAAAAGTACTCAGCAAGTTCAGCTCACAGCTGTTGTATAAAGCAGGGCCCTAGAGATTTTTTAAATGAATTATTGAGAAGAATGAAAGGAAATAATTTGCAAATATTTTGCTGTCTCTAGTTCATTTGCTTCCTAAGAATGTGTTTGGCATTCAGTTTCTTCTACCAGAGGGGTGTCAAAACAGCTTTTAGCCCAAATTGATTGCAAACAGTTTTGTTCAACTGTTTATAATTCATTAAATTTGTTTTGTCAGGAAAGCATTATTTCTGCTTTTGTAATCTGTGACTGAGGCACTTCGAATGGAAAAATATGAATAATGATCAACAAATAATAGCACTCAGTGACTAGGGAAATAAATGCTTGCTGCCACACACAAATCCAGGCATTCATCTGAAAGACAGCTTGCTGAACACACAGGCAAGCAACACCTGACCTGCTACATGCAGCTACCTCTTCTCATGCTTGCCTCTGTAGCAGCTTCTGGGCACCCTGTGAAGCCATGGAGCGGTCTGGTTCTGCCCAAGCCCAATATTAGTACTCAGCTGGTCACCGGAGGCTCCGTCCCTGTCCATCCACCTGGCACGCAGCTGGCCTTGCTGTAAGATGCTGACACGAGGACTTTCTGCCCTAGCTTGGGAGGCTGCCACGTCTCCCCTCACTGAAACATAGGTGGTAGCCACCTGTGAAAAGAGAAAATTCCATTGCATTTAGCCCTTTTTTTTTTAGTTTCCTAAGGAAATAAGGTTTATGCAACCATGAGCTGTCTCTGGGCTTCTTCATGCATTTGTTCTCATCCTTCCTCCCACTGCCCCATCACCGAAGTGAGCCAAATTTCACCAATACTGAGATTTCAAAGACAGCAATTTCCTAGAAGTTTCTCAAGGAGGCAGCTGCATCTGCCGTCAAGGGAAATGGCACAGAGGTTCACGCACAAGTTCTTCATGACGTCTTTTGAGTGCAGAAGCCACACCAGTCATCGCCTGCTCCATCCCAGTCGCCAGTGAAGCAAACCACAAGGCATAGAACTGTAGGAAAACAGGTTTCGCCCACTCCCCACTCTACTCTACAGAGTAGAAGCACTCGCTCTGGAAGTGGGTCATAGAGAAGTACATCATGACCTGGTTGCACACTCACTGTACGTATGTGTCTGTACAGCAGGGAGACTGGGTTGGCAGCAGGAGCTTCTGAGAGCACACTGCCATGGGTTTGCACGGCCCCGCAGCACTAAGGGCTAGGTTTGCTCCATGGCCAGAGGGCTCAGTTTCCTGCTCCAGCTGACCAAGCACTCAGCAAGAGGGATGCCAAGGCACTTTTGAGAAGGAAGCCACCCAACTGTATGAACCTCATGGTGCACAGTTGTTTTAGTCAGAAGAAAAAGCACAGGGTGAGGGAAGGAGAAGTACTTACCGAAAAGAAGTGTAACAGAAGCTGGCAAGTGCCTAGCACTTATTAAAACAGTCGCTTCCATTCTGCTGCTCTTCAGACCCATCAAATGTAAAGAGTCAGCCTAGGGAAGGGTACTCCTGGGAAAAAGCAGTCATGCACAGGGGAAAGTTACTCTGGAAAAGGTTTGGGAGGAGGCTGAGTGACTGCCATACACAGTACACGCTGCATTGAGCTGGTTTTGCAAAAAATCCCAAGTCACTGGTTAAGCCCCCATGCTAGGAGGTGCTGAGAGCAGCAGATGGGGACTCTTCCCAGTAGTTTTCATAAATCTGAGTGACTTTGGCAGTGGGATGCTGTTACTATGGAGTTGCATTGGATTGTTAAAAAAAAAAAAAAAAAGCAGGAAAAGATTTGTTCTGCAGAAGCACTTTTATTAGCTGAGGTTTGAGGGCTATAGCCTGATGACAGCTGAGTGTCTGCAGGCTGCATTCATGCCTGGGAGCAGAATTTCCTCACAGGGATGGCCAGAGGGATAACTGAGACAGTAGAAAGGCTTGAACATGCTCCTGGGCATACTAAATCAACAGGCAGTAACTGAAGCTATGGGCAGTCCTTCCGCCTTGCTGGGAACTGATCTGCTTTCAGGTTGGTTTTCTGTGAAGAACATTAATTCTGAACAGGCCCTTGCTGCCACCAGGATGCTGAAGAGTGAGTGGATGCCGTAGATCACAGAGGGAATACAACTGAGGGTAGGGCCCTACCTCAAACTAAAACCATCACACTTCATGCCCGGCAGCTGCAGCACAATGATCAGTCTCAGAGTGCAAGAACCATATGATTTCTCTCCTCTTCTCCCTATCCATGCCCTAAAAAAATAGTGGCTGGAAATGTGAGCCAGAGGTACTCATAGAAGTCAAGCAAAAGAAAATCCATCCAGTGTTGAATCTTAAAATTAAGAAAGAAAAAAGGTTTCTTGAAAAAATGATATCTATAGTAAGTCTGCACCATCCATACGGGTTGGCAAACCTGTTAGAACATTTGCCCTGAAATAAAAGACGGGGTTCACTGGTAACACAGTACAGCCCTTGGAAGATAGGGACCTGGGTATCTACCACTTAAAGCTAAGGGAGCACCAATCATTTGCAACAAGCCAATTAGTGAAAACCAAAGTACTCAGGTGGGGGGGGGGGGAGAAACAAGACTCAGTAGGTGTATCAAGTAAGCAGTTTTTTCATCCCGATGCAAATCCGAATGTTGTTTTCTGTTTCAGCTGATGCATGCTTTCCATTGCTGTCTGAAGGTTTTCGTTTTCCATTTTTGAAGGCTATAGATTTCCATCTCTTGCCCTAGCAACTGTTTCGGTGGTTTATTATTTTCCAGCTGCTTCTGATTTGCTCAGAGAATACAGATAGACCAGCTACAATAAACTGTCACAGGATGTGCAAATTATTCATGAGAAGTAAACATCTCTGGCCTTTTGTTGTACCCACAAACAACAAAATCACAATGAAACGTTAAACAGGAACCAGCCCACTGTGCGCGGGTGAGAGCTGATTTCAAATCTAAACACCCCCTTGTGCTTTCAGACCACTGCATCCAACTCCCCAGCTGACTCTCTGAGGATCAAGAGCATCCTGCCCCGCAAATGCGCAGATGTCTTCAGCTCTGAGATCGCTCACAACTAAAAGTCAGAACTGTTGAGAAGTACATCAGTTGGCCTCTTCTATGGACAAAATGTCACTCGGAGCTATAGCATTGTTTTGAGATGACCAAAGTCTTCAGAGGGCACGGTCTTGCCTCTCACAACTAAATTACGATGAACCAAGAGTATAAAATGTGTTTTCTTTTTTAAGGTGGGTGGATGGATTTTGTTTTCAATACTTATTCACCATTGTTTCTAAATTGGCAGAAAGAAACACTGGAGCGACATTCATCAGCTCGTTACACATCCTCCTGAAACAGCCCTACACAGCCTTCCCCTCTGGCCACTGTCCTGGGAGTGACTTGGTTCATTTAGAGGAGAACCAGTCATGACCTGTCACTCTGATGTCCGGCAGCCTTCTCATTATACAAATTATCTGTCATTACCAAGCAGATACAAAGTTCCAGCCAAATGTTAATAAAAGGCTTCATACAAAAAAGCAGAACATCTCAAACTGAGCAAAGTAGCACTGTTTTCCACCTTTTTGTAGCCATTCATGCAAATGCAAAATGATCAGATGGTGTTTTACATGCACATCACTTTAAACAACTTTTTCTGTCATTTTTTTTAAACAATACACAGAAAAACACCCCTGTGCCTTGGCTGGCAAGAGAAGCCAGGAAACATTACTGACGGCTTTGATTTAAGAAGTTTTAATCCCATACAGTTCAGCCACCCAAAGGAAGGGTTAAGACTCACTCAAAACTGCCAAGCACCACGTTTTCTACCAGCAAAACCATGGTACGTCGTAGCTGAGGAGCCTGTAGGAAACTCAGCAAGTTCTCATTAAAGGAAAAATCAAACTATCTGTTCTGCTGACCTCTTTAAATTGAACCCGACAGATTGGCTGTTCTTCAATAGATGCTTCTCCACAGAAAACACCTCAGTGATTTCCAAGCTGTTGCCATCCTGGCCATGGCAAACGTCTAGAGAGGCTGTGCTAGTTGACCCAGGAGAAGGACCAAGCTTATCCTCTGAGGAGATGCCAGCCCCCGAGCAGCAGCACAAATACTGGTGCTTCTTATTGCTGTATGTACAAAGCCAGCACCTGCAAAATGATCCTAGGGAAAAAACGTCAGAAACCCTGGATGAAATTCCCATCGGAGTATTTCAACCATTCTGAGCTCTGGCAATGACTATGATGCTGCTAATGACAATCACATATGTCTGAAATCCTCCTAGTTTCTGCTACTTGCCATTTGGAGGTCATAACTGTTCAAAGGGGCTTTGATTTTTCACTGAGCTTCCAGGAGGCATTGCAACTTTGATTAACACCCTGATGTTTGTAAAAGGAGAAGTAGTCAAGGTTAATAGCCCACTTCCATAGAGGAAGCTTTGAACAATAAAGATCAATGAGCAGCCAATAAGTCCTCCATATGTTTTCTCACAGACAAATAATTCTTGAAGAAAACATTTTCAGCATAGGAGTTGAACATAGAAATAGGAGTGAAAAACAGGCAAATATTCTTAAGGAAGCCCTTTCTTTTTCATATGGCTGCCAGAAAGCAAAAGTAACACAGCCCTCCCTGTTCCTTCCCTCCCTGAGGAGACTGTAAATCTTTTAGAAAGAAAGGCAAGCCACATTCATTGCTCAGGTCTGTTCAAAGTAAAGCTAAGAAGTTACTGGAGGGACACGGGTCAGTAGTTTTGTCTGCGCACCATGGAAGACTGATTTTTTTTAACCCTGTCTGCTAAAAAAAGTGTCTGTTTGCTGGGGAAGTCTGTAAATTTTGGTGTTAGAGTGATGACAGCTCAAAGAAAGGTCTGACGGATTAACTGACCGCTTGGCCCACGGAAAACAGCCTCAGCATGATGTGGAGAGATTAAAAAAAACAAACAAACCAAACAAACAAAAAAAAAAAAAAAACAAAAAAAAAACTTCTAACTGGGAATGCCTGGGTTCAATTTCCAGCTTGGTTTCCCATGTCTCCTTCAGAAAGTGACTTTGTCCTTGTATCCATTACCAGCTGTAAGAGCAAAAAGTCCCAGCAACAACCAAGTGTGCAGAAATTATGATTGTGGAAATCAGGTAATTCCAAAATGAAGCGTCTAGTGCAGGAGAAGTTGCTGGGGTGGATTCAAAGAGAACACAAAAACAAGTTAGTTACTGTGTGTTAGCAAGGTCATAGTAAAATCCTAATGGAGATAAAGTTGTTGTGTTTTTTACCACAAGATAACTAAACAAGGACAACTTGCCTCTCTCCACCCATGAGTAACCTCACCCTCTTCGCTTCACTGTACATATGGTATTTGCAGTGAGTAAACCAAATGCAAACTTCAGATAGCATGTCCCTAATAGGATGCCACAATGTGCGTGCTCTTTAAATCAATTATATTAATCTTTTAATTAACATAAAAAGTCTTAACTGATGGTTTTGAAAGCTTCATTTCAAAAGGCTTCATTTTCCTAGGTGTGGATTGGCTCGCTTCACCCATAGACACAAACATACAAAATCAAAGTCAGCCTTTGAAACAGCAGACCTTTACTTCTACGCGCACACTTTCTTAAAAAAGAGAAAAGCGGAGGCTGAGCACAGCCATTCACAGCCATAGCCCACAGCAGTTTTTCCGCTCTCTGTAGTCAGTAGCCTCTGAAGGGGAACGTGGTGCCAAAAGGTCATATGCTGTCGTCTGTCTGTCTATGGAAGTGTCACAGGCTATGGGATTTCCCTCCTAGGGCTTGAGAACAGCTGTGCCAATATATTAAAAAAAAAAAAAAAAGAAGAAGAAGAAGAAGAAGAAAGAGCCCACCACTACCAGTTGTTTCATTGAATGGGGCCTACTGTAGTCTCTCATGCTTGAAACCTCAAGGACAGAAACAGAGCAGGGTCCCTGGGCAGGGCCAAGCTCAGAAGTGAGGACAGCCACTAAGGCTTGCCCTCCCCACAGGTCTGCCTCTGCTCCTGCAGAGAGCACGCGGCTCTGCACGATCCAGCAGGGAAAGCACTTTGGGCCACAAAGGCAGTAGGAAAGAGAGGTTCATCACAACATCATAACTTTGTTTCAAGCGTTAAGAAACCTTTCCAAAGCCCACTGCTGCTGGGTGTGGGTGGTGAAGGAGCATCATGCACTGCAGCAACCCTGAGTGGACTTTCCTGTGCCGCAGTGGGTCCACCGAAAGGACAGAGCAGAAGTTTGGGGTGCCAAAAGCTGCCAGCTTTCCTCCTCTGTGGGGGTTTCCTTGGAGAGCCAGTCCTCAGACCTCCATGGATGGACAGGGTTCACAAGCTGAGTTAAAAGGGGATGAAAAAAGTTGCTATCATGCAGAGTTGCAGAGAAGGACTTAGGAACAAGAACTTCCTATGAGCATTCATAACTTCTAAAATCTTTTGCCATGCTAAGACCTTGCAGTTTTGTGTGTAGGCTTGCTCTTGAGAGTAGACAAATTTGGGTTTGTTTGGGCACAACTGGCTCTTACCATGATAACCAAGTCCCCAACTATTTGCTAAAGCTTGCCTGGAGCACAAGCTGCTCTCCTTCCTGTCAGCTGCCCTGCACATACCTGAGTCAGGCAGTACCCCCTCCTCCTCCTCTCTCCTCCCATGTCCATCCCCATCTCATCCCCACAGGACAATCCCCACAGCCTCCTCGCCCTTGGCAAGGCGGGCGGTGAGGGCAGAAGAGAGGGATGGCACCAAGCCACGAGTGCAGCCACTTGCTGTCAGCAGCACATGTCCCCAGGGCTGTTGGGGTTGGAGGTGGTGACCTGGCCACGCGGGGGATTTAGCAGAAGGTCAGCAGGATCCACCAGGCCACCGCCAGAAGAAACAGAAATGATGTGCTGGAAGTGTTCAGCTACAGCAGAGCCGGGACTTCCTCCCTGCGGCTGGGGCTGGGCTGGCCAGTGCTGCTCTCGGCTGCACCGAGGCAGAGGAGGAGCTGCAGTTTTCCTGGAAGCAATACAGTGGGCAACCCACCTTGACGAGAAGCACTGCATAAGCCCTGTGCCTGCACACCCCGGGAAGGGAAAACATTGTTTTCTGTCTGCTCAGGTGACGCTGAGATGGGAAAGGTGTCGTATTTACCGACTTCCCAGTTGGAATGGTATGAACCGTCCATGATTTAGTGGGATACCTCATTAATACCCAGTATACATAAACTGAAAAATATGCCTTGCCATGTGCTTCAAGCTGTGGAACAGAAGCTGCCACTTCTCCAATTAAGAAAAAAACAGAGCGGTTTATTAAGCACAGTTGTGGGAACATAGTTTCAGTCTTCAGTGGGTTCATCTGAATATTTTTCCATTTCAGTTCATGTAAGTTCACGCCCTTTGGGTTTCACATAAAGCCCTAGGGTCTGAGCAACTCAAAATCTCAAAATCAAAATGTCAAGTTGAAACGAAACCATAAAAGGTATTTGGATTTGCATGAAAACGGGCCCAGATTTGCTTCAGGAGTTCCTGAAGCCTAGTAAAGCTTTTGAAGAGTCTAATCTGAGTTTTGTGGTTTCAGTGCAGACTGAAACCAATGCAAGAGAACAGATGTGCTCCTTTCAGGAAGCCAAGGCAGAGGAGAATGATTAAGAAGCTATGAGAACAAGAACCACAGGGAAAAAAAAATCTCTAAAACCAGATTTTCAAGTGCCGAACACCAAGAATTAGGAACTTAAAGTACATGGGTCACATTTAAGCACTACCAACTCTTTCTGAGGACCAGACCCTCAACAGGACACTGCAGACCAGATGAAAGTCCAGTGACAACAACACCGTATGCTCTTCTGCCCATATGTGAATATCCTTACCATTGCATCGCATAACACACACCCTGAGAAGCACGAATCCTCCAAAACTCTTGTTTTCATGGGGGTCTTGTCACCGCAGAAGTAAACCCACTCTTGCAGTATTCCAGCCACACATGAGCTAGGGGGAAAAAAAAATCTACTGTTTTTATGCTCTCTGGTTAGCATCTATAAACCTGTCCCAACATCAAATATTTCAAATTCTGGCTTTGAACTATTTTTAAAAGAGTTCTTTCAATTTCATATGCACTATATTTATTCTTATTGTATTTTTTCATGATATAAAAATAAGCTCATTAGAGTGACAAGTCAGTTTAGTATATCACCTAAAAAGATGCAAACACAAAAGTAGATTTAATTAAGAAATTAAAATTTCTTTCCATTAACAATCTATACATTACATTCAATTACACTCTTTACATTAACATAATTTACATTGACAGGATGCAGAGGAGGTTACTTCTGAGTAGGGGCTGATTGATTACTTTAGATTTAGCCTCCTAGCTGAGCAACTGAGTGTCATAGAAACAGTATCATGTCAAGATTAACATAAATGTTATGAATAATGTAAGTGAAAACTGTGAAACTCACAAGTATCTTACTTTGAGAGCATTTTGCCTCCTAAATGTGCATACATATGTATCGGGTTTACGTGGCATCTGTTTGGTAGTGGGGGTGCTGCATGGTTGGCCTCTGTGAGCAGAGCCCAGCAGCTGCCCCATGTCAGATCAGAGCCAGCTCCAGCCGGCTCCAAAAGGGACCCGCCGCTGGCCAGAGCCGAGCCAGGGAGCGACGCTGGTTGGGCCTCTGGGAGAGCAGAGTTAAGGAAGGGAACAAACTGCTGTGCCACAGCAGCTGGGAGAGAGGAGTGAGAAACAGCCCTGCAGGCACCCAGGGCAGTGCAGAAGGAGGGCAGGAGGGGCTCCAGGCGCCGCAGCAGAAGTTCCCCTGCGGCCCGTGGAGAGGCCCATGGTGGAGCAGGCCGTCCCCCTGCAGCCCATGGGTACCCCACGGAGCAGATCTCCACGCTGCAGCCATGGAGGAGCCCCCATGGAGCAGGTGGATGTGGCCTGAAGGAGGCTGCGGCCCATGGGAGCCCCCGCAGGAGCAGGCCCCAGGCCGGAGCTGCAGCCCGTGGAGAGGAGCCCACGCAGGAGCAGGGGATCTGGCGGGAGCTGCCACCCGTGGGGGAGCCATGTTGGAGCAGTTTGGTCCTGAGGGATGGGCCCCGTGGTACGGACCCATATGGGAGCAGTTCTGGAAGAGCTGCAGCCTGTGGGAAGCCCACGCAGGACCAGTTCGGGAAGGACGGCATCCCGTGGGAGGGACCCCGTGTGGAGCAGGGGCAGAGAGTGACCGTGAAGGAGCGGCGGAGACGCAGCGTTAGGGACTGACCGCAGCCCCCATTCCCTGTTCCCCTGCGCCGCTCGGGGGGAGGAGGTAGGAGAGGGTGGGTAGGAGGTAAAGGTGTTCTTAGTTTGCCTTTAGTTTCTCACTGCTCAAGTCTGCTAGTGATAGGCAATAAGTTATATTAATCTCCCTACGTTGAGTCTGTTTTGCCCGTGACAGTAACTGGCGAGCAATCTCCCTGCCCTTACCTCAACCCTTGAGCCCTTTCCATCATATTTTCTCCCCCTCTTCCTTTGAGGAGGGGGAGTGAGAGAGCGGTTGTGGTGATGTTTAGCTGTCCATCAGGGTGAAACCAACAGAAAATTGAACTTCTAACCTGCAAATTAAACTTTCTTCATGCATTTTCTGGAAAAAAAAAAAAAAAAGACTAATAGAAGAAAATATAAATTTGGCTGAAACACTTTTTTTTGCCCATCAACAGGATACTTAGTTTCACTGCCCAACAGTTTATCTTGCCAAAGGAAATCAAATGATTTCCTGTAGCTTCGGCATTAGCTTGAATTCATATGAACTCCAAATGCTCATTGAATGCTATGCTGTAATCCCAGAATCATGCACTGGGAACTTGTGACATTCCCCACTGATATTCTCATGAAGCACCATTGTAGGTCAGCTAGCGGCAGCTCCAGCATCTGAACATTTCATTTCTATGGTTTTCCCAATAGGATAAATCAGTATTTTAGCTTTCAAATTTCACCTTTCACCAACATTTTGCACTCTCACGTTTTTTTTCATGCAGTATGTTATACTCATTTAACCTATAAAGCCTTTTACTCTTCTCTCCCCTTCAGAAGCATTTTTTGCAATTCAAATGACTTCTCATTGGTTTGACCTATCCTCATAGCACAGACTCTTGCCTTAGCCACATCTTCTATTTGAGAGTCCATTACAAGTGCGACAGTGTACTGCAGCTGTGCCTTTGCTGCAATCCTTCACCAAGGAGGTGAAGGGATGGTTAGTTCCTTGCACTGCCAAAAGCCTTCTGCAGCCTGATAGCTAAGATCAGGCCCTGCTTGGTCACACCATTTTCATTGAAATAAATGGGGGTTAAGTGTTTATGTCGGCATGCAGGCTGGGTCATACAGTCTCTAATACACATCTATTAGATATGAACACAGTACTCCTTCCCACACTCCTGCATTGCAAAGATAAGTACGAGGTTTGTTTGGAAAATTGAAATGGGGTTGCTTTTCCATCTGACTACTCAGCATCAATTTTGCCAATACCCTGGCTCAGGTAAAAATGACTAGGACAGAAGTTCCCATACCCTAGTCACAGCAAATCAACTGCTCAGGAATCTCCCCCTCTCCAAATGATGATGTTTCAATATGTTTTCATTGAATTTTGTAGAAATAGGCCATAGTAAAATATAAAATCTTAAGAGACAAACCAAAACCACATCAATTTACTCTATCTAAACAACGCTGAAAAGTTTTATTTTCTTTCTTGGAAGGAAAGGTTTCAGGGAGTAGTCTGAAGTCCTGTTTTTCAGGCAGTTTCGACCCTTGGGGAGAAAGAAACCCCAAACAATCAACATTCTTACACCTTCCATCAGCAGGATTTGAGTGTCCAGCCTGGCCCCAGGCAGGGACTGCAGAGCGTGCAGTAGGCAGGCACACACACCTCTTCATTCCTAGCTGCTGGCATCCCGAATAGCTCAGTGCCTTGTATGGTTGCTGACCTTTTTATGGTCAGTTTTTCTATTGTTTTGTTTTGTTTTTCAAAAGAAGCTTCAGCCTCAAAGGAACAGCTGCCCTGGCAGTCAGACAAATGTGAATTTCATTTAAATAGCAAGGTTTGGTTGGCTGTCCTCACAATGCTTCCACGTGGACTTCAGCCTTTTCTTCATAGAAGAGAAATAACAAGCTGCCCAAACAGCCAAGCACATGGGTCTGTGGACAGTTAGCAAGGTGAGCAAGGTGGCACAGGCACTGCTGTGTGAGAGCGCTGGGCACGCTGGCATTTCTCTCCCTACAGATGTGTATGGTCTCTGCTTGGAGCTACTGCTGCATCAGGGGCAGAAGTGGGACATGAGGAGAGCCTTACAGCTGAACTACAGCTTCATGAACTGGGTGACCACTGGGTGACCACTGGAGCCTGCTTCCAGAGGATAGCAAGGTTCTGGCAATGTTGCTGCAGGTTTCACAGAGTTTCGAGGAGCCATGGCCATAAAAGCCACCATCCAAATCCACCATCTCAGCTCCACTATAGATCACCTTAGCAGTGCTAAGGGAAAGAAGAGGTAGAGGGGGAAAAAAAATCTTCAAACCATGTTTAAAAAAAAAAAAAAGCAAAGGAGGAATCCTTGCATTATCCATCCACCAACATCAATGTCTAAAAGTCACCGCAAAAAAAAAAAAGGGGGCGGGGGGAATGGGAAATAAAAATGATACATGGAAAGGGAAGACACAGTAGGCCAAAGGAATGACCTGAAGTGTAGCTGAGCCAGCCGGACTTGCAGTGTTTACCCTCACATTTGCCTCTGACTCTGTGTCCGGTCTGTGGCCTATGGCAAAAACAAACAAACAAAAAACAAACAAACAACAACAACAAAAACAGCACGCACACCCTGAAAACCAGTGAAAATATATAGCCCTCAATGTTATGCAGAAAAGAAGCACAGCTGGAATCATTTTGAGAAGGTCTGGGGTTTGTCCTGTGACAGTTTCATCTCTGTGGTTTTTCTTGGTATCGATGCAGTGAGGAAAGCATACAGCTGTATTTCCTTTTTTAACAATAAATGCAGTCCTAAGCAGAAATCATCCTGTACGTGAGGGAGAAGAGCCCTCCTGGTCTCACCAGGACACACAGAGATGTTTCCCCTGAATACGGTCCCATCCTCTGGCACCATACGGCTCAGGGACTTCCTGAGCCAGAAATAGTTTCTGTGTATTTAATAACTGTTGGTGGATTTTTTTGCTCCAAGGCTGAACAGAACCTCGTGTGAAGACACACCTTTCTCTATTCATTTTAACTACGCCTCCTGCAATGTCTGGCTCTTCCCAGGCTTTGCTGGGGGCAGGAACAGCCTCACCTGTGAAGGCCAGCGACGGCAAGGGGGCCTCTTTGCCTCTCCACAAACAAGCCCAGCTGGAGGTCCTCAAAGATGAGGAGCTGGGTGAGCACGATCCCACTCAGAGCTGGGGTATCCCACCAAGGGAAGCAGCACAGGGCTGGCTGGGCTCAGGTAGCCTCAAGGCCGAGCAGAAGACATGAGCCACAGTCACAGTACCCAAGGAAAGACAGCTCCTGCAGCAGAGGGCCAAACTCTCTCGAGGGCACAGCGTGCCAGCAGACACCTAAATGCGAGGCCAGTTTTTCCCCCAGCTCAGCACATCGGGCACCATGCTCTTTGGAAAACCTGACTCAGTGTTGCAAGCAACGTCAGCAGCTCAAACCCTGTTATTTATCTGTAGGACAACAATGTCTAGAGGCCCCAGGCGTGGCGTAGCATTCCTCCATCCCGGCGCTGCGCAATCCCGCTGGCTGCGAGCAGTAGCTCCAGGAGAGCTGACCTGGCACCAGCAACCACGGGCAGCTTCTCAGGACGCTCTTCAGCAGACACGGCTTCCTGAGGGCCACAATCCCATTTCTCTTTTCTGATCAACCACATCACTGCAGAGAATATTTAGATTTGAAACCACAGTGCTAGCCTCTGGTGGCTCTGTTGCTGTTGGGGAGGCACCTCAAGCACACATCACTCTGCTTAATTTCACCCCATGCAGATTTAGCCCCACTGGGTCTGCGTCACAGGCAAGACAGACACAGGCAACCAGCATCTCTTTCTATGGGTCATGTATGCACTCCTAATCTTCCATCAGCCTTCAGGGAGGAAGCTGCTGCTCCCTCCCTGAGCTCACGTTTTGCTTCAGCACATCAGGAGTTTTCCCCTGATGTGCACTGTGGGGAGGCAGTGTGGCATTTCCCCGCCTCTTGCTCATCAACACCTCCTGAAAAGATCTAAATGCAACTTCTCCCATGCACAGACATTCAGAGGATTTAGTAAAATAAAGTTCACGCCGATGGGGAAACAGCCAGATTTCAGCTGGCATCAGCTTCACCACAAAATGGACACAGAGCAAAACTGGGAGGCTTCTCAGCCTTCTGACCAACACTGGGAGAGAAGAGAGAGCTCCACAGGCAGCCTCACCTGGCTGGGGAGAGACATCGCTTAGTGATCTGCACCAGTGATACCTCAATCTCAGAAGCCCTGTGCAGTGAAATGCTTTCTACCAGCTGCTAGGGAGGACATTTTAAACTACAAAGGAAAAAGTGAGCTACCCCAAACCAAGGAAAGAGGAAGAAGGTGTCCTGGTAGACATGGACCCAGTGTAGTGCATAAAGATCTAGATTCACATCTTTTTTTTGCCCTGACCTTCTTGTGACCATTGTGTGTGTGTGCTGGAAGGGCCAGTGCTCAGCACCCTGGCAGACCAGCTGTGTGCATGCCTGGTCCTTGTTCTGGGGGTGGCACCACATCACAGGACATCAGGAGTGACCCTGGCCACAGGCAGACACCCTTTTTGTTTGTACCGCTTTACGGAACAAGAAGCATCCCAGCCTCCCAAAACATTCTGTCATCAACGAGACTGCAGTCTGCTCTGAGAAGGCCTAAGAGCTTTCTTCCAGAAATTGAACTGTTCTTCACCATCCTCCTCATCCTAAATAAAAGACAAGAGTGGGGACTGGTACCACTGCTACAAGACTTTACAAGTCTTGCCATCCCATCTGGCCCACAGCAAAGTAGATCAGAAGAGGAAAAGCCCTTGCTGAACCATAATGATTGGCATAGCACACTTCCTCAGAATCGGACCCTGTCTTGCAGGCCTTCCACCAAAATTATGGGACAGCTCCTTACGCTGTGTGAGTCAGCAGGAACCCATGGCTTTCTGTGCAGAGGAGGAACTGTTCCCACAGATATGCAATAAGATGTACCTGTATGCTTTCAGTAGGCATTCCCGTAGTAATTTGTTAGACAGAAGCATGTGCTTCAACAAGATACCTGCAGAAATGGGCCAGCAGTTTAACTTTTGGCACAGAATGAGCAACAGGATAGGTCTTTGTTTCAAATCTACACCTCTAAGACGGGCCTTGGAGATCTATTACCGAATCATAAACTATTAGCTCAAGCTAAACAATAGAATCAGGAAAGTAATTTGAACAATTATTTGTTATTATAAATATTCAAGTTTCAGAATACACATTTAAGCACATAAGCATCTTTCAAGGCTACAGTACGTGTTTAGAAACACAAAGTCAGGAAGCCGAACAACTAGCTATATGCTGCGTGCCACCATCAGGCCACCCATGTACACCTTATGCGTACCCAGCATCATACAAACAGGAATTTGAGAATAAGCCTTTATCATTAGATTGCGATCGCTGGGTTGTGGGTCTGGGGGCAGCAGCATTGCCTGCACAGCTTCATCTCACTGCAGCATGTGGACATTGGGATTCAGGCTTTGCATCTCAAACAGGAACAACACTGAGCTGATTCATGCTAAAAACAACGGGGGGTTTTTGGTATGATCACAGCACAAGACGTCATCTTCCTGTGCCAGCAAGGGTTATTGAAAATGACCAACCCAACTTCATAAAAATATCAGCATGTGTATGGTGTGGTCTGATGCCACTCCGCACTCGCACTCATTGTGGTTTCTGGGCACACAGTAATAGTCTGCCTGCTGCAGACTGTAAACAAAAATACAAGTTGGGAAACCAAAAAGATGGGAGAGGATTCGTGCATGCATAGATGCAAGATTTCACAGGGAGCAAAACAGAAAAGCCTTGACAGATCCGTATCCAGTTGAGGTCAACTAACAGTTGTGGCTGAATCAGTACAAAAGAAGTAAGTGAATAGGAAAATAATCATTTCCTTTACTTCAGAAATAGAAACAGTGTCAGGCACAGGAAGTACACATGTTCTCATGTTTAGATTTTCAAATAAATATCGGATGAAATGACATCAAAGAAGAAATAGAAAAGCCTGGGAAAGTCCTTTTTTGTAGTCTTTGCTTTGCTTTCCTTTGCATAAAGGCAAAGTTTTGCCTTATTTCTACATTTGCAGTTTCACTGAAATCATTTCAATGGTACCTGAAATTCAGCGTACGTCACATTATAAACCATTCAGCAACTGGGCAGGAAAAATATTTTTGTGGGTTTAAAAAAAAAAAAAAGCACAAGGTACCTTAAATTGATGTCTGTTATCTCCTTATAAAGACTTCACAAAGAGAAAAAAAAAAAAGTGACAGGATCAGCACATAGGAGTTACTCCAGTAAGAGCATAAAAATAATTGTAAAAATTTTTTTTTTGCTTATATAATCTACCTCCTGTCTTCCTGCATGTGGACCACTTCCCACGGTACTGGACCTGGTGGCTCCTATCGAAGATCCTTCACTGTTTAATGTGTTCCTGTGAAATTTAATGGGCTTGGTGCAAGCAAAGTGAATGTTATTTGCATCTACATTACTCCTTTACTTCTGTCTTCTAGTGCATCAGGTTTACAAGTGAAAGGGGAAAGGCATTCTTGATAATCCAGAGAATTTTTTGCCAGTGATCAGCTGTGAACACTTCTGTCTGAGAGGTGAAGGATGCTTTCCATGTGTTCTTCGAACCTGGGACACTCCCCTTGCAATTCTAATGTATTTCTGGGAACGGTTTTCACTTTATTTCTTTCAAGGCAGTTGCAGGAACTTGTTGACCCTGCTGTGCTCCACTGCTGGGCTCTGAGAGAGCGTGGAGCCCTTTGGCTGGGAATGATTCGGCCTTGGGGACAGCAGGTAGTGAATCAGAGGTGGACTCATTCCCAGCATTTCATGTGGAGCAGCAGCTGAGGGAAATTTCTGTTCCACTGAATGCTTCTCGGGGAGGCTCCACTCCCACCAACTCTTAGGGCTAATACTGAGAAAGCCCAGACACAAACACCTTGTGGGTAGCTACGGTTGTGACATACACTACTGGAAACCAGAGATAATATGAATTCCTGCATTCTGCTCCACCGCAATCCAATAGCCAGTGTCTGCCAAGCACTCACACTGACAGCCAGGGGAAAGGGTAGCGCTGCTGGTAAAGTCCCGCAAGTCAGGTCTTGCATGTAGACGCCTGGCACTGCACAGGAGAAAACAGCGGGACCTTGAAGTAAATATCCAGCAGCATCTTGCTCCCTATGTGGTCTTCTCCCTGGTGCTCCAGCTTAGGGACTGATCTGTGAAAAACACCTTGAAAGGACTCAAAACCCAAAGTAGCCTCTATCCCAAAAACAAAAACCAAACCCTGCCCAGGTTCACTTTTTGAAGAGCAGAAGGGATGGATGATGGCTGGTGGCCTGCAATCCCACAGTCTTGTTCCTGGAGAATCCAGGTCCTGCCAAGCTGGGGTGGAGGCTGTATTGACTGCAGCCCGCCCACACGCCACGGGACTTTTACTTCAGAGGATTCCTCGTGGCTGCATTTGCTCCCTAGCAGCACTGAAGCACCATCAGTTGCTTTGCGTCCATCAGACAGCAAAGCCATCACTACCTTTTACACAACAAGCACAACCCCTGTGCGCGATTACAGCCACGGCAGTTCAGCCTCTGTCAGCCCAAGCAATGTCTGGGCAAAGCAAGTTAACCTCTCAGCAGGAGCCCCAAGAATCGGAGTAACTCATCTCTAGGGAGGCCCTTATCAATATACCAGATCTTTTTAAATCACGGTGCAGGCTCGTTTTGCTTTTAGGAAGCAGCTGAAATATGCATACGTCTCAACTTACTTCAAGGGAACTTCTGCTGAGTAATTCTTCCTCAAATCAGTTTGCAGGAAAATGGCTCAATGGAGACTCCCACGTCACGTAATAGTATGTGGTGATCCACTGTCAAAAAGCACTTTCTGTTTTTACAGAGAGAAACTGAGAAGATCACTCTCATTTTTTTCTGAAATACATTTATTGTAAGTGTTTTTGGCAATGCAGGAAGTTAACTTCAGAAACGCAGTCTGAGTGATTCAACTGAGCCAAGCATCTTGATAGTCACTGGTTTCCCCTTCTCCCTTGTCACTTCCTCTTTTGGAGGCATTTACTCATTTAAAAAATATAGCGTAAGACCTATTTAAAAAGAAAAAACACAAAGGTTTGTATTTCTTTCCCTTTTTTGAAACCGAAGCAGCTGCCAGCAGGCTGGAGTTGGAAAAGCCAGCTGGGGCTAGGAGAACAGGAGAATCAGCAGGTGACCTAAACACCCTGAAATGAGAGGTGCAACCTGCTTCTCCAGCTCATCGGAGAGAAACACAAGCGTAAGAGTGAGACGAAAAGGCAGTGGAAAGGGCAACACTAAACAAATATCCCTGAACCAGCCCAGCTCAGTGTTTAGCGTGCTGTGTCCAAAATGGCGTAAGGGCAAGAGGCCGTGGGGCCTGAGCCCTGTCCCCCTGCTGCGGGAGCCCTGCCGATCCTTTTAACTCCGGCAGTGCCCACGATGCTGCTCCTCCTCTGCGCCCACCCACGTGCCACACCAGTCTCCTGCCCTCGAGCAGCCAGACACTGCCAACGGGACTGACTCAACAGATCCGCGGGAAGGGCTCTGCGCACCCACACGAGGAGATGGCGATGTTCGGGTGGGCACCAAGCCCCGTCCCTCACCACCCTCGGCTCAGCGCCTCGCTCATCTCCACGGAGCGGGCAGGGAGCTCCTCTCGTGGGTCAGCAGCCGTCAGCTCCGGCCCCAGTGCAGCAGCGCGAGCTGCGCAGGAGGATTTGTCGAGAAATGCTGGGTCTGCTTGGCTGCTGAAGCAAATCAGGCAGAAAAGCCAACAGGAGCTGCCAGCGATGCATTGACTCTCTGGTTTGGTTTGGGTTTTCACTTCACGTTACGGATGCTTGGCCCTTCTCCCCTGCACACCTCCCTGGCGCCGCTGTCCTCGCTGCTTCAGGAGCTGCTGCTGGAACCCTGCTCCGTGTGTTTCCTCCCTACCCAGTCAGGCAATCAGTGAAGCTCTTGTTAGAGGAGAAAACAGCTATTGTCTGCCCAATTACCCGGACATATCAGATGCAATAACTAAGTATTTTGCAAGACCTGATCCTGTTTCTGTGTAAATCTGGTTTAGATGAGAGCAGTTTTCACCACCTTCTGAGGTCAGCAGAACATTTGTGGAAATGATTCCTCAGGTCAGGGAGAAGTCCTCCGACCTTGTACTGATCAGCAGCTCCCACAACTCACATTACACGCACCCGGAGAGGGACATGGTGTCCCTCAACAACCCTGCGAACACCGTCCCCACCAGAAACAGAACAGGGATGAGCTTCGTTTCCCACCAGGCTCCCCTCTTCCCATCCCGTTCCCTGCCAATGACAGCTCCTGCTCCTCCCTCCTCTCTACGCTGTGTTGAGGCACAGCCCCATGCCTCGCACACACATTAAAGCCACTGAAAGACCTGGCGAGGAGAATCAGGCCCCAGTCACTGTTTCAAGGCAGATCTGTATCTGAAGCAGCATGCTGGATTGCAGCCTCTCCACCTGCTACATTCGCAGTTGTGTTTGTAGACACACATGTTTTCAGAGGAAAGTTCATCCTCAAGCCAGAAATTCATTAGGGCAGTGTTTAGCTAGTTAGGACAATAGCAATCTGCTTTGACCAGCTCAGCCTCTCCCTCAGATGCTGTCTGAAGAGGACTGAAGAATTCGTTTGAATTCAATTAACAAGTGGGATATTCTTCTGCAGCGATAACAATTAGCTTTCCTCAAAGTGTGCTTCAAAATGCCGGGCAGCCGCTGGAAGGGAAACCCCTTGACACATGACATTTAAGTAGAAAACAAGACTCCAACCACAACATCTCCTACTTGTTGGAAAGGACTCTAGGAGCCTCCCACCTGAAGGTTATCTGTAGGCATGCAAGGAGACCACCATTTGCTGATCACAATTAATTGCAGAGAGAAATTCCAACTCCTTCCCCTCCTTTCGTCCTGCTAAAACCTACCTGTCAAAGCCTCACCAAGAAAATCACTTTGGGGAAAAATGCTCCCGAGTTTTTTAGAGAGGCTCAAAGATCAACCCCAGAAAAGGTATATCTGATAATAAGAAACTACAGGTTCCTGCTCTCCAGCAACAGAATCACTGCTTTCACCACATACGAGATAAGCAGTTCTGAACTGTGAAATGTCTTGTTTGATGCTGAAACAAGGCATCGCCCTAATACATAAAGATCATGCGCAAGACTTGAAATAGCTTTGGCTGGCTTTCCACATAGCCTTGTCACAAAGCCCACTGAAATCGAAACAGAGACTCCAGTGTTGCTTCTCATCACACGCGGCATCATTCTGCAACTTGAAGTATCTGGGGGCTCAGAGTCTACCTTAACTACAGCAGACACTCAGAGATTTGCTGCCCTCTCCATCCTCCACCATTTAAAAATACCATCGGGCACCTTCCCATTGCTGGGGATGCAAGCAGCCTCCCTCGTTTCCAGCCCAAAACTAATGGGGGTTCATTTCACAGCTACACACAACAGCCTGCTCTAACTCAGAGGCCACGGGTGAACGGGATTTCCAAGTCTCACTGTGTCAGCTCAGCAACCCTCCATGCCCATAACCTGCCTTCCTCCTTAATTGACTTCAGTCACAAAGTGCTCATTTAAAGAGTTTGAATAGCTAAGCGGGGCCCCTTTCATCTCCAGCGGGGCGCAGATAACAAGCAGTTTTGCTGGCAGGTCTCGTTGGGGCTTCACGTTGCCTTCCCGCGCGGTGGCCTGCCCTGCGCGCTTGTGCCGGGGGCGAAGCCTCAGACACCCAGAGGCAGCTGCTTGCTGGAGGCGGGCGGGTTGTGCCTGGGAAACGCTCACGGGGATCCCTCCACGATGCACCAGAAGGGGCTGCCGCTTCTGCGGCTGCCTCTCCCGGGCACAGAAGCAGCCATGAGCGGGCAGGTGATGGTGCCGTCTTCCTTTAGCACAGCTGGTTGAGAGTGAACGTGCCTTAAATTAAAAGGAGCAAGCAATAGAGCTTGGCCAGCTGTTTGAAGAAGAAAATAAAATAAAAAAAAAAGGCTGTCTCTGAAGAAGCAACCAATTTATAGCCCAGCTGCTGCTCATTCAGTTACAGCTCTTTTGAGGTTATAGGCTCTTTCGTGCAAGACTTAGATGGGAAGTTCACTTCTAATGTGATAAAAGTTTTGAGCTGTGATGTGGGTATCTTATCTAAGCTAGGCAAGGCATTGACAGAGATCTAAGCGGAAGGGGGCTTTCAGCAAGCAGAACTTCTCATTTTCAACAGAAACATTTGGGAAAGGCTTAGAGAAATTACATTTTTAAATACACTCTAACATCAACCAAACTGAACATGTGTCTCAAAGCACAATCTGGAGGCACACAAGCAAGAGATGAGCCCTCATTTCAGGCCCCAACAAATAGAGCTGCAGGACAATGTTCAGCACATTTCGATTACCCAGGCAAAGGCCACCACAACACCACCTGTATGCAGAAGGGCCTTTGGGTGGAAATGACAAGTCAAGAATCAATTGGTCATATAAAAACATGCACGTGCATAAAAAAAGTACATGTGGAGAGAGGATGAGGATAGTCACACTATCTTAGACTAGCTTCAGGCATCTAACCTGGGTGCTTATACCAGCCCTGGGTAGTAAGCAGAGTATGCAGAAGGTAATTCAGATCCCTGGAGCCCAGGTTTGGGATGTGCCCCCCAGGCAGGCTGCCCGCCTGTGCCCCCAGCCCAGCAGCCACCTCGGGTGCCCGCGGAGCATCACATCAAAACCAAAGCTGCAGGGCACAGCAGGAAGACAAATAGCACCCAGGCCCAAAGAGCTTACCATGCAAGTAGGGCAGTGGCTGCAGAAATAAAAGGCACGTCGCTTACGGCAGCTCGCAGCAGAGGACCTGAAAGCAGAACCTGACGAAACCCCAGTCTCCGCTCAGACGCCCTCCCCGGGGCCCTACTCTGCACCT
Organism: Anseranas semipalmata; assembly: GCA_013399115.1. Classification (NCBI taxonomy): domain Eukaryota; kingdom Metazoa; phylum Chordata; class Aves; order Anseriformes; family Anseranatidae; genus Anseranas; species Anseranas semipalmata. The sequence goes on from VXAA01002052.1 coordinate 630,575, forward strand.
CCACACACACCCGCTTTGCTGACCGGGGATCCCTCCAAAGGAATGCCACCAGCCCCTATATTCAGTCGCTCTGCTGAGTGCTGAGACCCCGTCTCCTCAGCATGAAGCAGCGCTACACGACCCAAAACTGAAAAAAAAAACAAAAAAAAAACTGCAGCCAATCTCGCGCTCCCCGCCAAAGCACGACCTCTCTCTGCGCGTCACGAGCTGGAACGAGCGCTTAAAGGCGAGCTTCAGAGGAGCACCAGCCGCCCAGCCCAGCACCTCTGCAGAGGGGAGAGGGTCCAAAGGCAGAGCTCTGTCGGGGCCAGCGCATGCTTCCTCCCTGCCTTACAGGAGACGCCTTTCGGGAGGAGGTGAGACTGACCTACACCTGCAGCCAGCCACCAGCCTCAGGTCCTCTCTGGGACACGCGTGTGCCTCTTCTGATTTCAGAAATGGATAGCAGGCATTGGACTGTGGCCAGAAAAGCCTGCTGAAGAGCCTTCTTTTCAGGAATAAACATTATTCTCTCTAGGCCGTGAGCTGGATTTAAGCCACCCAGTACAAGGGAGAGATTCATTATCAATACCCAAATTACCTACTGGCATGTGCAAGTTTCTTTTTCATCTCTGCCCTGTATACACACAAATACAGACACACACCATCAGAGCATGTTTCTGCCACTCCCAGCAGCACCTGAGCGTGGAGCTTGCAGTCAGCAGTCACAACAAGCAACGCTCAACGGCACGCACGCGCTGATCCGCGACTGCCTCTTCCAAACGTGCATGCAAACATGCAACACCACCGTCTCGCCCCTCCGCGAACCGCGGCCGGGCACCACCACGCTCTGCACCCGCTGCTAGCTGACGCTGGGAGGCTACGTGCAGAGCTGCGGGCCGAAAGAAGGAGGCTGCTTGACCTATCTGACCCGGAGACTTGGCACTGTGAGCCAAGAAAAGCCTTCCTGCCACAGCAAAGCTGGGGAATGCATGGAGGGCATTCCTGCTGCAGGAGAAAGTCCTAGCAGAAAGGGGAGGAAGGGAACACCTTCGCGAGTCAGGATGCGGGTGGAACCGGGCCTCAGGTGCGTGGCACCCGCCAAAACCTCCTCCGCTTCCTTCATGTGGCCTCGCAGCTCCCTGCCACGAGTCCTGCAGCCTCCTCCTTTGGATCTCCCTGCAGCACCCGATACTTCTGCGCTGTCTGGAAGGCATTCGTTAATGCACTGCAATGTTCGGGGCAGGAAGAATCACTAGCAAATTGCAAATGTGCACGGGCAGCGCTAAGGCATGTCCTGGGCATCAGAAAGGTGCAGTCGCCGAGAGAAGCATCGTCCAAAATAGGAAGGCTGGGACACGGACCGCAGAGAGCAGCCACATCTGCGATCAGATCAGATTCTGCAGGATATAAACCAGAGATTCGATTTTTACAAAGACAAAAGGATGTTCTGCTGTGCAAAGCAAGCAAGACTAAATGAAACAAGGCTACCGAACACAGCCCCAAGCGGCAGCCTGAGGCCAGCGGCTTCCTGCATCCCTGAAAGTTCATTGTTTGCCTCCTGTGGACAAAATCCCTTCAGCTGCCATGTCCCCTCCATGATTGAACTGTACAATGAAAAATTGCATTTGAACTTTTTTGTATTCATCTGATTCTATCTTGTTTTCAAAATTCAAGACATCTTGAGTAGAAAAAAGAGATTCATGATGTAAATAGAGTAACTGAAGAACTGGCAACTGCAGAAATAATGTCCCAAGATCCTGACCAGATACTTCTACCATATAGTGAAACTTTTTTGAAGCACAAAATCTTCAGAAGCAGAACAGGTTTCACAAAACACTTTCTTGTATTCAAGAGAGCAGTCTATGCTAGGCGTTATATTGCTTTAACTCTACTAGAACGGCCAAAAGGAGGAAAAATTATCTTAGCACCAGTGCAACTACATTGACATAACACTGCTCGTTATTTCTCACTAGGGAATAAGTTTCTGGATTCGGTTACGCTCATATGAAACTAGGGCTTGCACTGTGTAGCTCTATGACCCCCCTCATTCATGGTGCCTTCCTCCACAAGCAAGGGAAGACGAGATCAAAGGACTTAAAACCAAGGGATTTGTAATTTAGGACCCTCTGCTGTGCTGTGCCCAATTCTGTCATTCTTGGATCCGCATTCCAAAAGCCGCTGAAAGTTTAGTTAAATTTGGGCACCCAAAACCCGAGCCAACCTAGGAGTTACGTACGTTGGAAAGCCTCAGTACGTTAGCTTTGTTTGTAGGCCACGGAGTTAGTTTCATTGATCAGAAAGCGAGATAAAGATTTGAAAAACAAAACCACAACCACTTGTTAGCTGTAAGCTTCTTCATATACGCTGCATTAATTCAAATGCGAATTAGACCGATTAGACATGGAAATACAGCCCCAGCGCCCGGTGCTGGTGGAGCAGCCTTGGCTTCCAGGCTCCCCGTCAAGCCCCATCCTGCCGCGTTCCCATGCCAAGCTGGCAGGGACCCGCGCTGCCAGCAGATAAAGCCGGCTGCTGCACGAGAAGGCGCATGCAGAAGGCATGTCTGGCGAGTACGCTCTCATGACTAACATTTTGTTTCTGCGATAACACGCTCGGCCACCTACACAACTAGCCCTCTGAATAAATACTGCGCTGCATGGGTTCCCATGAACAGACTGATGGAGCGCTAGATAGAGCTGTCGCTCTCACAGTGGTTTGCTGGGTCTGGACTATCTTCCAGATCTCACACACTGCTGTTGCAGCTCTGTTTTCTATTGGCATTAGTTGTGTCGGTCAGTTCCACCGCTCCATTATCGAGGCACCAGACCGCTTCTTGAAAGCTGTGTCCATACCAGGACGTAGCACTAGGCCCCATCTGCCCACCTCCACCCTCCTCCATGGGTGAGCACGGCCCCGCAGCCGGTGGCACGGTTGGCTTTCCTCCCTCTGCCTATGTGGCCCTGGCTTTGCCAGCCAAGGCACAGTCCCCCGTGGCCACACTATCCAGATGTACAAGGACCATCCTTCCCCACCAGCCGGCCACCCTACGCACAGCCCAGCTCCTCCTGGCGTCCCCACCACCACGGTGTCCTCTCAGGGGTGCACGCTGCAGTGCTGAGCTCCGGAAACACCTAAGTGAGCACAGCCTACGGTGGGGTTGACAGGATAGCACCATGAAGCACCTTTCCATTAGGCCATAAATTCCCATCTGGCTCGACAGATGGGTCTTCCAAACCAAACGCTCCACAGCCCCCAGCTGGTGAAGGCACTCCCCACCTCCTTCCACTTTTTCTCTCCCTCCAGAATGCCTCAGACCGATGCGTTTTGAAAGGCATATCCCATGTGACTTTACTGTCATCACATACCAACAAAAGCATTTACAGCTTCCAAATCTTCAACAACAAAAGTTTCCTGGCTTTCAAATATAAGATTACAGGCTTGTTCACAAGAGTGAGTTTACATCAAAGCGAGTCTTCGGCATGATTGTATTAACTGGCACAAAGCAGGCATGTCCAACAGTTGGCTTTTCCACCAGCACAAGTCATTGCTTCCATTTCCTCCACATGATGCTCTCAGCTTTGTGGGTGAGTAACCTATTCATTGCTCCTAGGCCCTGAGCACCACAGGATTGTTTCTGCCGCTCATGATGGGCAAGATGGGAAAAGCCACGTAAAAATCACCGTGTCTCACATCAGGGGTCACACCTCTGGAAAAGAGGGATTTGAAAATCCACCCTCACCAGGTGCCAGGGAAGGAAAACACAGGGAAGCTCTGTGCAGAGCGGAGATGGGACACCCAGAACTATGCTTGTGTCCAGGGACAGGATCATGCCACCGTCACTTACGTGGCAGGAGCCCACCCTCTGAAATGCAACACATATTCGGGAAACCACCCAGGAGTTTGGGGGAACAGGGTCCCCAGTGCCAGCCAGACAGGCAGGCAGATAACCGAGGCAGGGTTCCCCAGAGGGACCAGCCCCGGAGAGCAGAGTGACAAGAGCAGCTTTCACATAGGGTTTCCCAATGCCTGCCATTGCCAGGCGATGAGGGGTTGGTCAGAGTGGCCAGGGGCAAGGAAGGCACGGAGCCACCTCCGTGTCCCTCAGCCACCGGCACTTGCTGAGGCCAGGCTCTGTGCAGAGGCCTGGTGGACCACCACAGCCGCCACGGGCAGCTTTATTTCTCAGGGCTCTTTAAACCAGAACCATCTCATCTCTTTCTTGTTTGTACGAGGAGCCTCCTTCACCCCATATCTTTAATTAAGAGGACTGTGTATGTGTGTGTTTTTTTTTTCCCTCCCCTGTGTGGTAGCTTTTATCTAATAGGTATATGTAAAAAGCATGCCTGGGGAAAATCATATTCATGGGAACAAACTTAACAAAGCCACTTTAACCCGACTGCTTTTTTAAGAAGCACCCCAGGGCAATCCCTTGAAGATATTTATGCTCCTACGGTGAGTTAGAGGCTTCTGAAGACTCCCACTAGTCCTGCTTCCCTTTATTCTCCTGGGTACAAGCACTGGGAAGCGCCACTGTCCCTTTTCTCTCAGACTCGGGCATTCATGACGAGCTGCTTTAAATCGAGAGGACGAGCTCCACCCTGCAAGCTGCTGAGCATCACCAAGCTTCCTCGCAGCGCCCAACGAGTGCTCCAGTCAGCCCAGGGGCTTCCAGCGAGATTGTGAAATGCACCCAGGACCTGAATACCTGCCTAAATCACTGCCAGTGAGGTGCCTCGGGGTGCATCACACAGGCCAGGTACACACTGCAGGCTTTTGCCAGAAGAGGCAAGTCCCCATCAGTCAGGGACTGGGCCGTCTGGCTGACCCAAAGCGTGCTGCAAAGCATGACACAGCCGATACCACAGCCCTGGCAAAACCCCTTAGGTTAGGGCTGAAAATGGAAGAAGTATGTTATTTTTTTTTTTTTT
>VXAA01002052.1:635489-656270 GCA_013399115.1 Anseranas semipalmata
TTTTTTTGGCAGGGGGGTGGGTGTCAATATTTCATCATGCCTTTTTGGATAACATCAATATGCAATATCATTTCTAGATTGGGCTTACAGTTTTCTTAAAAATCTATACAAGCTACCTTAAAAGCTTGATCCAGGTCCTACTGAAGTCAGCATCAAAAGGGCTTCCTGCAAGTATTAGCCTCCTCCCAAGCAGCCCAGCAGCTCAGGCCCGTACTTTTGTGGAGAAGAGACCCATCACAAAAGGAGGAGCAGACACAATCATGGTGATGACACAGCCCTGTTGCCAATTATGCCAGCTTTAAGTACTCAGAAATTAGCAGCCAGCCCCTTCTCTCTCCCCCACATCAATCTTTCCCATACCAGTTGAAAAAAAAAAAAAAAAAATCCCTGCAAGGCTAGCTTATAAGACTTTAAGACCAAAAAAAAAACCCAAAACCCAACAACATCTGGATGGTTTCCCTTCAGGTGTCTGAGTGAGGGGAGTTTTCCAGCCACAACCCCAAATGTTTTCATGCTTTCACCACAACCTCGAGGGCCAATTCAGCTCCCTCTTGCTGGTGGGACGGCGCACGAGGCTGCTCTGCAGCTGACACTCTGGGCTGCAGCTTGCAAGGGAGTAAAGACGAGCAACACAGCCCAGTGCATGGGCTGTGACCTGACGGCAGTGGCTGGCAAAGCCCTGCAGGGCTCACCGGCTTGTTTTTGCCCTCAGCAGACAGAGAACCAGGCTGCAAAACTGGGGATCTGTGCTGCCCATGGGATGGTAGCGTGGCCAAAATGGGTGCTCTGCACAGGGCCTCAAGCCAAGGCTACGAACAGCCCCAGCCCAGAGAGATGCTCATGCTTGTGCTCCCTTATCCTTGCTGCAGGCAGCAGCGGGGTCAGCACTGCCTGCTTTTGGGGTGCAAACCTGTTGGATGCAGCCCCCCGTCAGACCCGCTGCACTGGTGACTTTTCCTGCTCCTTTTCTGGTTGCAGCACAGTAGGAAGCGGAGCGAGGAGGCAGGAGCAGAAGCTTGTTCACGGCCAACAGAGCCTGTCCGGCTGTCTCGGCACGCAGAGACAGGTGCCTGCAGCGCGAGCGGCTGCCCCGGGTGTCCCTGCAGCCCCAACAAAACAGCCACGTCCCCTCACACATCGGTGGGAAAGTGAACCAAGGAGCACTGAGCATTGACGTTATTTTCCTGGTCTTCATATGTGATGCAGACATGAACGGCCGAGGTCACTCTCTTTGACTATTTTTAAGCCAGGTTCTGTTTCTGCAGCCCTGATGCTGCGGTCTCAACATTGTCCCAAAACACACATACTTCTTACATGACCAGGCACAGCAAAAAGAATCCTATTGAGCCCTTCGTGTTGCTGCCCAGCAGGGTAAAACCACCACACTAACACCGAAGGAAAATTCCTGGGAAGGCAAACAGACCTCATAGGAGGGCTGGAGCATCTGCTAGTGCCACCCTGTCGCCATGTGAGGTTTCCAGACTAGGTTACCAAAAATACAAGAATGTACATATTGGCCAAACTGGGGGTTTTAACACAGAAGGTGGAACAGGACTGTTTTATTATTATTATTATTATTACTATTATCATTATTATTATTATTATTATTGAAAAATGAGTGTTTCCAGGAGGATTCAGGAGCTCCAGTCTTACTGTGGACTCCGCACCAAACAGGAAGACATCCATGTCCCAGAGAGCTGCTGAGCTCATCCCAGAGCACACCCAAGCAGCCCGAGGCCGCACAGATAAAATCATTGCTGCGTGTCCTCATGTTCTGCCACCAGCCTGTGCTGTTCAGAGCAGGCATCACAGGGCTAAATCTCCTCAGACAAACAGGCGGACAGACAGACAGACACTGGAGCCTAGCTTGAGCCATACTGTTAGCTGGGAACAGAGAGATGGTGGTCTAAATCACACATCCAGGCATTTTACACTTCAAAATACCTCCAGCCTACTGGAGGTTTAAAAGTCAGTCTACTCTGAGCTTTTGTATCAAAGGGCAAATGCTGATGGGTGAGAGGCAGAGAAGTGCGGCAGAGAGGTAAATAAAGGGAAAGGCCTTAAGAGGTTCACAGCTGCCCTGATATAAAAGAATCATCTTTCACGCTGATAAAAATAATGTTACAGGCTCTGATAAGGATAATCTCCCAGGCTCTGATAAGAGTACAATGAGAACAAGCCTTTTACAATGCGGCATTATTGAACCACAACCCCATCCTGCCCAGAAATACCCTTTCTAGATGCCGCTTCCTTTTGTTCGCCAGCAGCACAAGCACTGGGAAGGACTGCTCTAGCTTTCCTCCCTGTCTAGCAAATTTGAGCAGCGCAGCCAGGAAAGGACTCGATGGGCTCCACCCTATTGAATATGGAGCAATTCACTGCAAAGCAACTAAAGCATGCAAATAATTGCATTGACTTCAAATGAAATTATTCCTATGTTTAAGTGCTCTACTGAATCAGGGCCAGGGTGCTCAGCATGCTGGAGTATCAAGTCTCAAATGTTTTGGAAGGCTTTAAGTGAGAGGGAATGGTTTGGGAAATAGGGGGGAGGAAAGTGGGAGGGAAAGGAGTTCTCCCACTGAATAATAGGTCGATTATTTCTGTGGAAGTTTTTGATGGGTATGAATAGAGAAAATAAGAATGATGGAAGGTCTGAATCTGTTTGGATGTTTGTGTTAACTGTCAGTTACTATTTCATATCCACACTGACCCAAAAACTGGACTGGCTGTACAGTTATGAAATTGAATTAAGAAACGCATCCTGTATGAGCCTACGTGCACAATGTAACCTGCTTTCCCTCTGTATTCCTGTAGCAATACAAAAATGCATTGAGCCAGCCTACTGTTCTTGAAGGGATGGGATGATTTTCACAGCGCTAAAAATGCCTGAAATTCTGCGTGTCCCAAGCTGAAGATGGTAGAGGAGTATTTTGGTGGAGCTTAAAGCCCTGCTCCATGAAGCCAGCTGAGCATGAGCACCTACCCATGCCAGGGGCCACCTGTAGCGCCAGGGGCAGCGCAGGTACCCGACGGCAGGTGCAGAGCTGCTTTGCTGGCTCTGTCACATCCACAGTGGCAGGCATGGGGACAGCTCCGCCAGAGCTGCTGGCTTGGCAGGACGGAGCAAGGAAAAACCCCACAGAAACGACTGTGGTGGGCACTGCTGCTTGCAAGACAGGTGTTTGGCTGCAGCCACCTGGATGTCCTGTGGATGAAATTAAGGAAAATGAGAGAGGAGGATGGAAAGCTGTAGCCTCAGCTTTATGCTGGAAGACCAGAAGCATCCTTCACCACATCACACTCCTAAAATGCTTCATCCCTAGGACCTGGACATACCAAGCGGCTCGTTCCAAACCTCTCCCAGCACAGCGCCAACTTCCCGTCCTGACAGTGGTACATTGCACTTCTCACGTCTGATCCCGGTTTATTCCAAAAACAACAGATGAAAGCCGGCGAGCATTAAAGTAAATAGGAGTTTTGCTTTCAACCACATTTGGAGCAGAATTTGACCCAGAATTAAAAGGACACTTTCTACTGGGGATCCAGCAGGTTTCTGATGCTGTTCCAGTAGCTCCAGGAGGCACACCTGCTCTTGGATCTGCATGGCAATTTCTGTGGTTTGGCCACTGAGGATGGTTTTATATTATTTTTAAGCGTTACCATTAAAAACAAGGAGCTTTTTTTCCTCTTCTCCCTCCACTTCGCTTGTTTTGCAAAGAGCTCAGGCAGAACCGAATAACCACGCAGGTGAAAAAAGCCATACAGAAAATACGGGGCTCGGGGTCGCATGCAGCAAATACCTACTGCAGTTGTTCGGGGTGCCTGACCCAGCCTCAGCCTCTCACCCAGGGCCCATTCCCCAGCTGCCGGCCGCCGGGGGCCAACCCCGAGCGAGCTAAGCGCACATGGTGTGCTCCCAGGGGCCTCAAGGGCCTCCAGGCCGCGCCTCGGCCTCGCTCCTGACAGGAACGTCGTGGCGGGGGGAGCCGGGCCAACAGACCCTGCCAGCTTTGCCGCCCGCCCACGTCCCCGTCCCGTCTGGCACACGGGGAGGCCGAGGCGCAGCCGCTGACTCACCCCGAGCGCTCGGCCACATGCAGGGCGAGAGGCCTGGGCTGCGGCTGAGCCTTTCCCCCTGCTAATCCCCGGGGTACAGCCTGCGCCTTGACCACCACGTAAATAACATCAGATGGCCTGTGCTGTAAATGAGCGAACCAGAAGGGAACTCAACAAAAACATTAAGAAAAACACATAAAACCATCTTGAGCACTATTAAGCAGCCATTACGGCAGTTTTCCACGAGTATTGCCAATGGTGCAGAGAATAATTCCAGTTCCACATGACAGGGGGGAGCACGATTCATGGTGAAGTGATTATGTAGGATGTGCCGAGAGTTAGGCCAGTATGTAAAGGAGAGGCTTTAAGTCACTGAATGTGATTTTAACATAATAATTTTGGTTAGTAACAAAAGCACATAGAACACATGTATGTGAAATGATGCTCAGACAGGTCCCTGAAACACGGTTTCTACACAGCAGTGTATAAAAAACCCCACAGGTCTAAATCAGAACAAGGGTCACAGGCAGAAGCGTTTCACTCCAAAAGAGATTAAATGCCCCTTTCAATACAGCCTACCTACGACAGGACCGCAGCACCGGGGGAATTTTTGGCCCTGTCTGCCACCAGGATATTGGGAGCAGGAAGAGCTGAGCAGGTCGCTCTTGCCTGGAAGCTGACAGCATGGCTGAAATTGGAGCCTGCTATTTGCGTCATCACCAAACAAATAGTAAGCATTTCGGGTAACTCATGCCATACACCAACACTTTTGAACACGCTTGTGGCCAGATAAGGTCTGTCACATCCCTGGTGTCAACACGGAGGCTTTGCGGTGAACTCTGTCGCATCAGCGTGGCTCTCTGCCCGGGGAGGCTGGTAAAATTGGCAAAGCACAGCCATGGGTGAAGCACCAGCAGCTTGCCAATGCTCATGCCAGTCAGCAGGAATGGTAACACAGGAGTTGTTCCTGAAGCCAGGTGAATTTTTAGCACTTTGACAAACAAAGTGGCTGAAAAGCCATTTCTTGGTTTGGGAAGAGCAGTAACGTAGCAAAACTGGGGCCATTGCAGAAAATGCTTTGACATTTTCTACAGTGAGATGTTTTCATGATTCACCCTAAATCCAAAGGGAAACATTTCTATTACGTGTTGAAAATTGGCTGATCCACATAACATCTGCGAGACGTGTTTCCTCTCTGTCTGGCTCAGCAGCCCTCAGTGCTTCATTGCTCCATCATCAGGTAGGTGACGACGACCACATGTGATCGACGACCACAAAAGTTAGTTGCCCTCTCAAAGAAGGCTGCATACCCCACTTTTAGCCCCACCAAAGAGGCAAGTATTTCTAAATCAGATGCGTAGGCATTTTTGTCCAATTTCAAAAATGAAGGAAAAGATAGTATTACTACCATTTCCACCAGTTCTCCTTTTGGATAGACTTGGGGTAGCCCAAATCATAATTCACTATCTCCACTAGCAACAAACGCTTGTAACCTTTTTGCTGGGTCAAGTTCTGCACTAATTTTGCACTTTTCTGGGATATCAGAGAAGCCCCACAGCCACGCACACCAGGACATGTGGTAGGGAGAGGTGCAGAAGAGCCATTCAGAGGATTTTAGATGTCAGGTGTGGCAGTTAGTTACCACACCAGATACAGGGGCATCACTGTGCATGAAGGACACATGAGGGGCATGAGCACACAAGGCAGGCTAAGGACTGCAGCTCTCAACAGGCAGAATGGAGCAGAATTTACAAATGAGAGCTTTTCAGGTATTGATTTTTTTCCTCAACAACAAAAAGACAAAAGTTGATGAGGAGACCAACTACAGTTCATATAAAATTTTTCACCACAAACTCACAGCTTCCCGCTAAAAATTATATACTGTTACCACAGCCAGAATAGCCAGAACTACTGCTATAAATACATGGAAGAGTTAGTCAATCTCTGTTTCAAGGCTTAAAATAATCCCTAACTATTAGCTTAACAGTCAGTTGAGCTCAAAGGCAAGATAATCACTGACTTTCATGGCATTTGGATTAGATGTCTAATAGGTTTCAGACCCTGGCATCTGCTCCCTTGTTTACAAACAAAACCAGGAAAAGAATTCCTCCTAAAACAACAAGACAGGCAAAGGAATACAAATACTAGAGTGCTGGAAGGGAGACCAACTACTTAGTAACACCACCATTATCCAGTAATCATGACCAGAAAAAAATAATTGTTATTAATGTGCACATACTAATTCTAGATGCCTCATACATATAATCCTTAGATGTATTCTGTGGATTAAATCCACTACTGATGTAATAGTCTGGAGCTGAGTGGAGCTACACCCACCGTGGTTTGGGTTCCACCTGCTTTTAGGTAAACCCCAACTTCCCTCTGTTCTGCATATCCTTCTTCCAGGAGCCAGAATGTGAAGGCAAACTGTTTGTTTTCCTTCCTTTGCCATCTCTAAGCTATATTGTCATAACATTCAGATCCAGTTCCAAAAGACAGCACAACCATAGCAAATAGCCAGGACGGAAGACTGTGCCAAGCAGGCTTGATGATCCGTAAGCTACACGTGCAAGCACACATTTGTTTTAACAGATAGCCAGGGTGCATTATAGGGGTGTAAAAAATATTTCTGTGCCATATATGGAAGTTTCAGAGACAGCAGCAGCCTTTGAAGCAAATGTAAGTCCCTGTTAAGAAACACAAAACAGACATTGCATGTGTGTTTTCAGACACATTTGTCAGCATGGGTATTTTGACTTTCATTCTGCCTAGCAGAAGAAGGTTTCAGCTGTCTGGATTTAACTAGTCAAGATATTCTCAGCATCTTGTCTTGTTATGCAGAGAGTGGTGTGGTCTGGTACGCAGTAGTATGTGTGCTCTCCTACGTATCCAATGTTCCTGTTGTCCATAAGGAACAAGAAGTTCCTTTTCACTCAGTTCAAGCAAATTATCAAGGGAGAAGGATATTCTACATGCAGTCTCAAAGCTCTTGTGTACTTTTGCTGCTTGCTGTGAGCCTAAAGCTAAAGTCAGTCTAGGCAAATATTTTTCCATCCAATAATTTTTTTTCCATTCTACAGCTATAAGCCGTTAGCAAACCACGTCGTTGTTGGGAATTAAGCCCTGCCAGAAATGAAGAAGTGCATGAAATGCTGGGAAGAGGAAGGCTTAATCAGAAGAAAATCTCTCAAAATGGAAAAAAAAAAAGGAAATGCTGAGCAACTGGCTGTCTTAAACTAATCCAAGTATCAGTGAAGCATTCAGTGCTTCCTCTTCCTCTAGATAAGGTTGCATACTGACACCAGAGAAACAGCCCATTAAAAATTGCTTCTTATTAATTTTATTTTCATTGCTTCTTTATTCTTCTTTATTAATCTTTATTCTTCATAGCTCCTTGAGGAAGCAATGGAAGTGAAAAAAGGGGCCAGAGTTCTAGTTTTATAACCTATCATTTCTCATTTTCTTTTTCCATCCGTGTGGGGACGCAGAGCTGAGAGGGCTCTCCATCAGCAAGTGACGCTGCAGTACCCCCAGAACGATGACAAGAGTTGTTTAGCGAAGTTAACACTTGAAGTTCCAGCAAGCCACCCTGATGCATGCCCCCCCCCCAAAAAAAAGTCCACCTAAAGACTTTCCATGAATGCACAGAGCCTGGTCCTGCTTTTATGAGGAACCTGCGGCTGCAAATCGGACAGACGGGCACCTGCCAACCCAGGGCAGCAGCCTCAGCCTCTCCTCGGGGAGCAGCACGGCCTTTGGGGCTCTCTGGGGACCACTGGGCCATCAGCAACACGGGCACCCCATTGTGCTCAGCTGATGCCACACTCAGCCAGCAGACCTGGCTGTACTTTCCTTGTCTTTACCGACATCAATTGACTTGCTCACATTCATTGACATTACACAAGATATGGGTGTAGCTTGGATTCATATATTGTATAATAACGTTACTGGCTCTCGGTTCCTTTGACATTCCAGCTGTTATGCAGAACCCAAATATTTAACTGATCGCACGTTACTTCAGCTAAATAGTTGATAGAAGCATCCACTGCAGAGTGCAGATGGGGCCTATTCCTAAGTCATACAAGTGTTTTTGTTCCCCTGGCTGGATCCCATATGCTGTCCAGCTGCAAAAACAGACACTGCTTATCAGTCTAGTAAATGGATGTGCAGCTAGTCAATAGTGCACAAACTCCTAAGGCTAATAGGAGTTATTCTGAATAGAAATTAGCTAGAGTTACAACAGGGAGAGAATTCTTAAAAGACACCGAATTTCTTTAAAACTGGAGAATAAGGTCAAGCCGTCTACTTTCCTTGTTTGCAGAATCATCCAGCAACACTGATTTTGACAGTGTGGAAAGAACCTGGAACAGGATCATATCTGAGTTGCTCAGAATGCAAAAAACTCACCCTGCAAGACACAGCTCGAGATCCTGCGCTCCATGATTCACGCCAGCTACAAATAATGTTGGCTCTATCCAAATTATTCCAGCACACCAAACAAAACTGTGACGTGCAGTCAACGGCAGGGCCAGCATTGAAACACAAGGAAGCAGCCTGCCATTTCACTGGTCAGCCAGCTATTATTTCTGACACATCTTTCTGAGGTCTCTACCTGACCTGCACACGGCAGCTTTGCTAAATTTTTCCTGCAAGAGTGGAGAAGGGGAAGGCATGCTGACCAAGCAGAAATCTGGCACCTGGGCTCTGTGCGAGAAGCAGAGCAGAGCAAAGCCACAGCACAGGGGTGGCACAGAGCACATCGCCATGCTGCTGCCCACTGTTTCCCCCAGCCTGCAGCACCCAAACCCAGCCTGCGGCACCTCGAGGCACCCAAACTCGCCCTCTGCGTGCCAGCGGCACGGGCAAGAAGAGGAGCTGTGAGAGCGATGCCTTCCTCTCAATGCGAGTAGGTGGAGGCAGGGGAATACCCAGGCTGGCAACAGGAACATCGCCCACCTACCCAGAGAAGGATGAGTCATCTCTTCCTCCCTCTGTAAACAAAATATTTGAAACCCTGGTTTAGTGGTAAATTGCGACAAGTGTTCTTGGTGGTTCTTCTGCTGTTGGGGCCAGCACCTTGCACATCATTTGCAAGGTGAAGAAGCACCAGCGCAGAGCTCATTGGCAGGAAGGACCCGGTTTCCTGAAGTGCAGTTTTACTGCGAAGAGTGACTGCAATGCAGAGTTACCTCTCTTCTGCAGGCTGTGCCTCTGCGGGGTGACTCAGAGTTTAATAGATGCCTTCAGTGACCGAGATAAGTTTGCAGGGGCAGACCCGGGCAACAAGCTGGGCGTGCTCTTCACCCTCGGCCGGGCTGTTTACCTCATTCAGCACAAGCCAGCGGGATGCCCTGGAGATTTCCTGGGCGCACTGATGGTGTGACACCCCGCTTTGTGCCAGCAGGGCGCAAAGTGAAGCCACCTGGGCTACTTGCAGTCAGGTGTTGGTCTTTGGAGAGCCTGGGACCAAGATCACCCCCTCCCCACCAGCATCCCCGCACCAGGAAGGGGCTCACGCCTGACGATCCTGGTGACACAGCAAAAGCCATGTCTCATGCAAGGAGACTTCCATTTTCAACTGTGTTGTATTTAAAGCACCTCCTTCTATTGCCTCCAGTTGCATTTTACCTTGCAGTATTCAACACAAAAGCAATCACAAAAAGCCTGCCATTAAAATCCAGTAGACCCAAATTCTGCTTTGCACAACACTAGGAAATTATAATAATACGTCACCACGATTTCTTAACAAAATGGATGGCCAGTCCTCGAATGAGAGATGTGGTACATTTGGAAACAAGCTGTCCCATTTTCTTCACCCCATGTGTGCCACATTACAGAACTGGGTTACCGTGGATTACAAAATTTCCTCTGAAGCGTCAGGTTTTGGTTCCCTCCAGACCCACATACATGGACAGTGGCCTGAAACAACAGATTAGTATCATACAAATGTGTCATGCTTAAAGTCACTTGAGAAATGAAGGAAAATGCAAGTTCTCTAATTTGCTTCTTTTCGCCTTGAACGTCCTTCTCGCTCTTCCCCTCCAGATGCGGCGGTGGGATTCTCCAGCTAGCTTCTGCTGTTAAACTCTAGTCTTGTCAGCCACACTTTTCCCTGAAGGCAGTAGACCTAACACAGAGAAGAAACACTGCAAAACAGAAGAAAATTCTTGTTGGAGACCTTGTTTTACCACATAGCTCAAATACCTGAAAATACTTGGGAAAACACTTATCCTTGTTTTAAAAGAAAAACCTGCAGAGTATCCTTCAAAGCTCAAGGAAAACTAGTCAATGTGCTTAATTCTTCATCAAGTCCGTCAGGATTTTCCAAACAAATCAAGAGGCACACACCATGTGTTTTTAATGTAGACTGATAATCTCTGTCTTAACACATAAGCTGCCAGAAGTAGGCTGTAGCTTGAGAATGTCACCTTTTATATTTAATTAAAAAATCCTAATTAATGTTTCTTCCCTTTAGAATTTGAAAGAGCAAAAGAGCTTGGAAGTGGGACATGGGAACACCCTAAACACAGAGGAGAAAAAGCAGCACTCCAAACTGCCTTCAGACGAAGTAATTCTTCTAAGCCCCTTGGTTGAGGTTAACCCTGGGTTAGCACTGGGCTGGCGAGAGCAGCACTCTGTGAGAGCAGTCAGTCTTCACTTACAAATTAGAGTGAGGAAAAAAGAGGGGAGCCAACATGAGCCTATGTGCATGGTCAGATCTGTCTTAAGAAACCAACACCCGATTTTTTCATCTTCCACCTGGCATTTCTCTTCTTGGGTGCTTCTTTGGAAGACGCATGCACAATTGAATTATCCACACCTGGGGGCTCACAAAAATGAACGCAAGCTTTAGTCAGTGCACAAAGGCTGAGAAAAGACGAAGCCCATGCATAAGGACTTTGACATGCTGAGGTGCAACACCAGGCTGAGCAGCAGAGCCAGACGCTGAAGGTGCAGATTTCCCGGTTGGAGAAGCCATCCCCACCAGAGCAGGAGCGAGGGCTTCAGTCAGGATTTGCCCTCTGTGAGGTGCACACAGGGAGAAGCCCTATGAATCACAGCTTGTGCTTTCCCAAGGGCTTCTCAGGAGATTTGCAAGTCTAATCCTAATTGTAGCTTGCTCCAGCATGGCCGCTGGCGGGAGCTGCAGGCGCGCCACCCCCTCATGCATCGCCCTCACACCCCCCAAGCAAACGACCCAGCTCCCAGCCATCTCTTGTCCCCACACACCCACATCCCCCTGCTCCAACCCAGCACTCACGTCCACCTCCACTGCCTGGGATCCGGCCCCATCTCTCACCTTTGGGAGCAGGAGCTGCCTGTGTGTCCCCTGCACGAGAGCCGTGACCCATCTCTGCGAGTAGGGCCTTTACTGGAAAGGCAAAATACAATTCACCCCCATTTTGCACATGGTCAAAGCCTTGTTGTTGGACCTACCAGTTAGCACAGTGGTGAAAAGCAGTAATGGCCCCTGCTTGCATCTCCCTTACCTCCCCATCATGGCCCTGGTCAAAAAACATCTTCTTACACCAAAACCTCCCTTAAGCATCCGTGATGCTTGGATGGGTCTGAACCTCGCTGCCGCCCTCTTCTTGGCCATCCAGTTTGCCCAGAGCTGCCCAGCTCTCGGGAGAGAATTCAGTGCTGTGCAAAACCAAGAACAGCAGAAAAGAGCTAGGAGCTGGGGAGCGTTAGTTTATGCTACGAAAGGGTGACGGCAGTGGGGTGACCTGCACAAGGGACCCAGCCCAAGCCAGCGCCAGCAGCATAAGCATGCATGCACCATGTCCCACCTGGCCAGCGCAGCCTGTGCCTTCCTCTCAGAGCAGCACTGAGCAGCCACAAAGCATGTTGGCTTTGCCCCCTCCCACAAAATTCTTGCTGCAGTCAAACTTTTCCACAGAAAAACAGATTTCCTGGCAGAAGGTGGTTTGGTTTCATCGCAGCTCACAGTTTCTAAGAGACATTTTCCAGTTTCCAGAGCATCGCTAGGAAATTCCAAGAGTTTTCCTTGGCCAGCACAGAAACCACCACTGGGACAGCAACATGGGTCCGCCACAGGCAGAAGTCAGCACCAGCCTGTGATTAGCGCCCACTCAACCGGATCTAAAGAGCAGCACACCCACCTTCAGCTTCCCAGACAGGGCAGGCAGCCCACTTTGGTACCAAAATCCCCATGCTAGACATTCGTGTCCCTCGCACAACCCTCCTGCTTGGTGCGGGCCATCACTCGTACAACCAGTGCCCTCCAGTCAGCCTGGCACTTTTTGGAGAGAGGAAAACAAGCTGGAGCACTCACGTGGCATTGATCCCCCTCAGACATTCATACAACCCGCGGCTCCATGGTTGATTTGAAATTCATGCCCCGGTTAAGTCTCGCCACCGATAGAGGAGAAGTGGGGCTTTGCTACAGCGGCACGCCTGCGGGAGGAAGGGATGTCGCCGACACCAGACGTCCAAATCTTCAGCCACTGACAACTCTCCATCACCAGACTTGGTGGGAGGGGGAGGAAATACTGGCACAAAACAGACAGAAAAAAATCACCCCAAGAATTTGGTCAGACTAGGAAGAGCACACAAATCTTTTTCTCTGAAAAACCCATTGGTGTCATTTGTGGAATAAACTGCCGTCAGTTAACAGTTTGCTCAGCCCTCCAGATTGTCGCTGACAATTTCATTTTTTCAGAAGAATTAGTCATGCAGTAAATTGTTACACTTGAAATGAGAACCACAATCACCAGATTATCACTCATCTAATTAAAACCAACCTAAGTATTTCACACGATACATGCAGTATGGTATTCATGTGCCAAACATCAAGATACATAGCGCTTTGGAGTTTGACGTCAGTTTTTTGCTTGAATCAACATTTGCCTTTTAGGTCAATACATTTCGATGTTTGCCATAACAGAAGCTAGAACCAACATGCTTATTCTTGTAATTATTTTGCTTAACCCTTTCGGTGTTTGGAATAACGTTTGCAAGAAAAAATGGAGAGCTGAATAAAAGCGTGCAGTCTCCGTGCGTGGCCTTTCTCTCAGTTAAATCCAGAAAAATGCTGTTGCAGTTCTGTTATCTGGAAGAATCGCACTGCTCCTTGCCAGCGCTGGCACAGAGCATGCAACAACACTGCCAGTAATATTAAATATCACTAATAGCCCACCTGAATAGCCGGGAGACAAACATTCAGTTATTAAAAGCGGCGGTACAGAATTGCCTAATTAAGCCCGGTAGCTTGCTGTTTACAGTGGGCTGGTGCCAAAAGAAGAATATAGTTTTACAGCTTTTATTGCTATTGTTTCAGCGTATTGAAAAAGCAGTCAGTTTTCAGATAACCTACGAAAAATGATTTTAATCAACGCGGGGTATTTGAACTCCGTGGCCGCCATTTGGTTCAGCCACAGAGAGATAAGCAGGAGAATGAGCTCTTGTGCATTTGCCTGCTCGGTTTATACAAGCAGCGAGCAAACTGTTTGCTCGCGCTCGCCGCGCTCCCCTTGCCAGCAGCCCCAAAGCTGGTGCAAGTGCTCGCAAGGAAAACAGCATCTGCCCAGCAAGGGTTTGCGCAGCGCGTGCCACACAGGCAGGCAGACCGCCCGCACAGACGGACAGACAGACAGACAGATAGCTGCCCAGCCCCGCCATCCATTCTGCAGGAACGATTTTGTGTCCGCAAACAGACAAGCTTCGGATGGGCTCAAGATTACAAGAGGATGTAGGAAGCGGACCTGGAGCTCGGAGCACAAAATGCGCATGCAACATCACATGTACCCTGCCAAAAAAATGCACACACACACTCGCATTAGGCTTGTGGGCAGACTCTCTCCCTCTCTCACATGTATATGTATAAATGCATATATATACACATATATATACATACACATATATCTTTTTTTTTTTTTTTCTGGGCCACAAGTCTTCCCTGCAAGCCTAGAATTGCCAAAAGCCCCTTTCCTTGGACTCGCTCCAAATGGTTGACGAGACCCAACAACCGGCTGTGTTCCAGAAATAACAGGGGAGCTAGGACAAGGCACACTGTACCTAAAGAGGGAAAGGAGAGAAGGTCATGGAGAGGAGGGCAAGCGCACAGAGGAGGTTTCACTGTCCGTGGATAAAACACAAGGTGATGGGGACGCGGGGCCCTTTGAAGGGAGTAACCAGGAGTTTCTCAGTGTCTCCCTCATGCCACCCATCTCCACTCCCAGGCAGGAACACGATCCCCTCTTTCTGTCTGGGGTCTGCGCACGGGGCATCTTGGCAGTGTCCGCTCCGCACCCGCCCCACTGCACCCCAAAAACCGCTCCTCATGACAGAGGACGGGTCAGCGTGCCCCATTGCAGCCTAAAAACAAAGACAAAAAACAAGCAAAATTGGCTATTAGCACATGAAAGACAAACGCTGTTTACCCCACATTCCCGTAACTCGCTGCCGTAATGGCAGAAGATAAGCAATTAATAGTGTGGCTTCCGCCTTGAATAACATCGGGGGGTATGGTTTAAACCCACTTTAAAGAAACTAGGCCAATCATTTTAGACAGCGTGGGAATCATTAGATCATGCTATCCCTTCCGCTTCATACAATTGCATGAAGCCTGATACTGTAGAGAGGTTTTAATGAAGGCCTTATATAGCTCTAGGTCAGGACATTTGCATTTGTGAAGATTACACTGAAAGCACAAGAAGTGAAAGAGCATGAACAAACAGCAATGTTTTCATCTTTAAAAACAACATTCCCTCCGTGGGAATATGGTGCAAGACACTGGGAAACAATGGTTTCTATTTCCAGCTCCGCTGTCAGCTTGCAGGAGTCTGACCTTAAGCAAATCATTTTACTCTGGAACCTCATTTATCTGCCTCGGGTGTGTAAGGCTCATTAGTACCCTTACTAATGAGCTTCACATAATCATATGCAAAGCACAGCATTTTAGTAGATTCTGGAAGACTAAGATTTATAAAGCCCTTTGAAATTCAAGATGATGTAGATAAGTAAGGATCTCCCTCTCGCTTGGTCTCTTGCGCACACAAACATGCACACACCATCCAGGTGATAAAGACAAGCTCTGTTTCAAAAATTTCAGTTCCCAAGCACTAGCTGTGTAACTCAAAGTCCGGTTTTGAAGTTTTATTACTTCTTTGAAACAACATTGCTATAACACACACACACACAAAAGAAACCCAAACAGCAGTGAGTTACCGGAATGGTTGGTCTTGAGAGTGCAATAAAAGCCTAAATAAACTTGAACTTTGGACTGCATGCTTTGTTGAGTTATTGGATTTGACAGGTTAATTTATTGCTTTGATCTGATTTATACACTGGCTGTGCACTTGCAGAGCTTCTTCTGGTGAGGTGCTACTTTCATACTTTCTGCCCTGTTGTAGTCCTAATCGTACGGGCGCAGCTACCTGCCAGGAGTGCACAATTACAAATCTCTTATTCAACTAATTGGTAGAGGTGGAAAAAAAAAATACTTTTCATGCCTGCTACCCCAAAGCAAAGAATGACTCTGTTCCCAAAAGACTGTCTTAATTTTTTTGCAGTTAAAACAGTTGGTCTGATAAAAGATGTTACCTCTGCCTACAAATCTCATCCAGCTGATGCCCTTTGAACAACACACTTGCAACAAAGTCCAAAAATAAATAAATAAATAATAAAAGGATAAAAAAGTCTGACTCCTGGAAATGGCAGGCTGTTCCTGGCAGCCTATGCACATCCACAAAGGGCTGGAGTCCAGCAGTAGCGCTTTGACCAGAGCTAACTACAGTTACACAGCTTTAAAAAGATTGAACTTTCCCAAAATTGAATTTCATTGCTTAACGGGAAAATGGAAACAAAAACATCGGGACATCAACCAGCTGCGGCACTGGTGCGGCAGGATTTTGGGACGCTCGGCTGAGGCTGCCCGGTCCCCGCGGGGTGCCAGGCCCTCGCAGGCAGCAGTTGCTGGCGGAGCCGGGGCAGAGCTCATGCACGGGCGGGCATGGAGAAGCCATGCGCTGCTTTCAGCCCTGCTCTCAACAGGAGCATACGGGCAGCAGCGTGCCCACGCTACGACTGGAGAGCTTTCGTGGGGGTGAAAGGGAAGACTTGGGAAAAGCAGCCTGGGCAGCACTGGATGGTGCCCTGGGGCTCTGGTGAGCCGCAGCCTCCCTGCCAGAGCATCCCGGGTACCCGAGAGCAAGCAGCTTTGCTGGAGGATGATTACAGCGGTGGGGAATTTGTCCCAGTTTGTTGGGTGCAGGCTTTGCACATGCTAAATATTTGCTTGGCTGGAGGTTCTGGGCATTAAAATTAAAGAGGAACAATATTTTTGAATGATAGATAAAGAAAAGGTCCCCTTGGCAATTGAGGTTTTGCCAGGGTGAGGAAGCAGCTGAAAGACCACCGTTTTACGGAAGATGAGATCAGATTCTTATCTCTGATCAGTTTTCTACAATTTGTTTCTCCATTGAACCTAATTGCGTTACTTTGCATTTATCCTTAGGTAAGGAAAAGGAAAGTAGATTTAAGGTTCGATTTAAGAGAAATTAGGTTAGGCAAGGAGGTCAGAAGTCTTTAATTATAACCTCATCTTGCTAACTGACTAGCTTTTTCACTCCTTGCACTTGCCATAACCCCTCAGAAGCACAAGGACAGACCTCCATACCTTCCTACAGCCAGTCCAAAGCCTCACCTCCCTCCACATCCCAGAGGAGCCATGTGGCTTCCTCAGGATTTCACCAAATCAGGAGCGGATCTCTGACTGTGTCCCAGATCCAGCGGGCTGCAGCATTCCTCCAGCCAGCATCACTTAGTTACAATGGGCCAAGTCGCTTCCAGCAAAACCCTCACGATGAAATTTGGGGAGCAGGTGATGAGCACAGTAGCCAGCTTCCTCCCCATGCTGTCTCTCATCCATGCCCCCACTGCAGTGCAGGGACTCATCTCTTATGATGACAGGAGCTCCCTGTGGGATGAAAACTTACAATCAGTAAGTGAAGGTGTCCACATTAAAAATAATTCTGTAAAAAAAAAAAAAACATGCAAGCACTCAGGAAGAGTTACTGAGGCCATGCAACATCTGGCTGAGCCAAGGTGGTGGGAACGGTCATTAGGAAGGATGGCGCAAAGCCCAGCATCTCAAAACAAATCCCCGGAGGAGTCGGAGCTGGGTCCATTTGCACTGCTTTCTGATGTCCCCAGCCTACAAAAGGAGGCACTGGTGCTTGAAAGCCTGCAGAAGTCAGTGCCCAGCTCTCCTGGGTGGAGACAGAGCTTTCTCTGAGTGCTCTGTTCAGAGAAACAGCCTTCGGGGAAATCAGTTTTCTTCCAGACCAAGGACTAGCAGCCTGCCGCAGCGTCCCTCCCCAGGCCATGCCCGTTCAGCATCTCTGACCCCCAGCCCACGCCACCTCCCGAGGGCGCCCGTGCTGCCGCACGCCACTGGTGGAGGGATGGCGCTGAGGAGTCACCCGGACACCTGCCAAGAGCAGCAGACAAGCCCGAGGGGCCAGTGCCCGAGGCAGAGGATGCTGCTGGCGCCCAGCACCTCTCAGCCTTTCCCACAGGGGCAGAGCGGGGCTGTCAGAGCCCCGTGCCCGGCCCTGAGCTACCCCCCCTGTGTGTTATTTACCCCCGGGACAGGCCCCCCTAGTATCCTCTTGCGGCTGAAGCAACGGCTGGTGTGGTAAGATGTCAGGAAAATTGGTTTAAGGCATCTTGTCCCACCAGCCAGCTGGGCCAGCACCATTCTGTAAACTGGATGTGGACCAAAAGGGAGAGGAGAACGGCAGTTCCCGTTCCCTCTCCCCTCCTCCAGTGCAGAAAAGCATCCTTTCCCTCCCAGACAGGAACGAGCCAGTGTGGGGCAGGGCTGCCAGAAGCCCCCGCACAGCTCGTGATTACAAAGCCGTTCTCCTCGCCTCCTTCTCGAGCCGGGGCAGATGCCGGGGTGTTTCCCCCCGCAGGCGCAGGCAGCCCACCCACTCCTGCCTCGCGGGAACGCTCGTTCCCTGCCCTGCGCATGAGCTGGCTCTACGTGCGTTTGCATGTCTCCTGATAGCGCCCAGGGAGTCGCTCTTCCAAAACCCTCGCTCAGGAGACACCAGTAGCCTAATGCAGCCTTATGGCAATGACATTCCTCGGCAGGACAAGCAGTGCATGGCCACTCGTCGGCCCCAGCCCTCCCCGCTCTCTTGCTGGCTCTTGCACGGGCAGCTTTGGGTGCGGGGTCTCGGCCGTGGGCAGAGAGCATCCTCCTGGCACCAGCATCCCAGGCAGGCGCCTGCGCTGCCCCCGGGACATGGGAGGTGCTTTGCTGCACCACCGGAGAGGCACAGGAGGGTTTTGGGAGCAATCGCCTGGCACGGCAAGGCCGAGCAAGCCGAGCCATGCTGCCGAGAGCTGCCGGGCACAGATCACCTCCCACCCGCTTCCGCTGGCACGGGCAGGGGCCGTGGTGCCAAGGCGTATTCCCCCACGCGCACCCGTCCTGCTCCTCACTTGTCCCAGCACAGAGCATGCCAAGGCAGACGGGCTTTGGGCTGAGGCCAGAGGCAGATATGTTTTGTTTTGTTTTTTTTTAAACTCATCTCACTCATCTTCTGTTCAGCTCTGCATCTGCAGCTGAACCATCAGTCTCAGCATCACAGCCTGTCCTCACCCCAACCAGCCACATGTGGGGCTGCAAAAAAGGGCACCTCACCATGCTTCTCCACTAGTGGTTTTTATTAAGGGAGTTATGCATCAGGCAATTGGTATGACCAGGTACTTCCAGAGCTGTTCTGCGAGGCCTTCCTTTCTGGTTAACAGGAGAGAAAAAAGCAAGAGGCAGACTGACACTACTGGAGAACAAAGCTCTGTGGCTGCAAGGTCTGCAAGAGCAGACCGGCAATCCCTCCCTGCTGCCACACTTATAACACACTTACAGCCACGGCGTTATCAGGTAACACACCAGAAGAGGTTGGTGCTTTCACAAACGGGGCATGGGGATGGCTGCGAGAGATGCAATGTTTCCCTGCACTGGCTTTCCCCAGTGCCCTCTGCTAGGAAAGACGCTCCCAGCTGTGCCGACAGACATGGAAGACGAACTTCTATTTAGCAGGAGAATATCCCAACGCAGATTTCCACACAGCTTTCTGATAAGGAAAGATATCGCAGCATTTCTATATCTTATGTCATGCAACGGATGTGTTTCAAAGGGACCAGGCTACCTCCTGGTGACCCAAGATGTTAGTGCTTTGGAAAGAGTGAGACCAAAGGCAGGCAAATAAAAACGTGCAGGGAATACATTGTTTACCAAAAAACAAAAAACAAAAAAAAAAAAGAAACAGGAGAAAATATAACTTTCTGTGGGAGACATAGTATCCCCACAGGAAGAAGTAGAGGTTTGTTTAAAGTGGGTTTATTTTTTGTAACATTACAAGTATTTTGTTTTAAAGGAATGGTGTTTCACCTGTAAAACCAGAGTTCATTTTATCTCCACCCACTCCTCATTAATCAACCTCAAAGAGCATTTTTACAATAAAGAGATACAATACTAGTTAAATTAATGACTTACATAGGCAGAATCACTCCCCCAATCCCGCTGAATGCTTGGATCAAGCAGACAAGCCCTGAGAACTGACAGCTCGGCCAGGGGCAACCAGGCTCTTGAAGGAGGATTGCACCGCAGGGGGCTCCCTGGTCCCAGACTCCGTCAAGAGCATCAATGGGGCACACAGCCCAGGCCATGAAGATGCAACACAGCAAAGAAAACACTTCTGGGTGCATACGGAAAGCAGCTGGAAATTTTCAGGTGCAAGCACTAGGGAAAGAAATGGCAGTGTCAAGGCAATTGCTGGGCCCTGCGTTGAGAGGCAGGATGCAAAGCAGCTATTGTAGATAACAGTAAAATCCCGTGCAAAGGGTGGGCAGGAGGTGATCTGCAGGCTATGGTAGCCTGCAGCGTGGCTGAGCCAAAAAGGACAAGGGCTGCACAGGCCCTGGCACCCACACGTGGAGGACAGAAGCAGGTACTTGACATTTTTGCAATGGGTTATGACCAGAGGACCTTGAAGAGGAGAGTAAGATGGTAGAATAGGTTAATTCTAGGCAAATCAGCAAGGTTTGGCTGTTTCTAGCTTTGACCACTTTTCTTTCCTCTTCTGGTCTCCCCAAGTTTCAATTTCCCTTCTCCACAGCCAAAATTTTGGTATGAGCAGGCACAAAAGGAAATACATTGGTGGTGTTAGAAAGGAAAGCTTAAGCCAGTAGGATTTGCACAAATGGGAAAATGGGCAATGGAGACGATGTCTCCAAAAGCAAGGCTGGGAAAGGATACGACTTTGGGAGCAGCAACACAGAGCACAAGAGACAGGGCGATTGAAAACTGAATGCCATGACAAAGGTGGGACCCAGGCCGGAGAAATGGGTCTGACGAGCGGCCAGGTGGAACTGGCAAGGAGGTGAAGCAGGCACCACCAGGGACAGAGGAGGAGCGCTCGAAGGCAACAGGAGAGGCAGGATCTGCCCGCACGAGCATGGTGCTCCAGGGAGGAGACTGAGCAGGAGATGGGGAAAAGCAAGTACCACAGTTAGATGTGGTGGACTGAATGCAACAGGAGAGAGGCTCCTGGGAGCTGCCCAGGAGAAGGTCACCAAAGAGCTGTCAGAAGTTCTGAGTAGAAAAGCAGGTCTCAAAGTGAATTTTAGCAGCAAAAGAGAAAGTTGCAAAGCGTTTCCCACCGAAGTGACCGGGACAATGGCAAA
>VXAA01002052.1:656283-672450 GCA_013399115.1 Anseranas semipalmata
GGAAATTGGACAGAGGGCATAAGAGCATGTATAAAAGCAGAGAGAGAGAGAGAAGACAGAGCAAAACAAATCCACCAGCACCAGTCCCGAAAAAGGCAGTAGGGTGCAGGCCACAGAGGAACAAGGCAGCAGGAAGCTGGGGGCACAGGGAGGAGGGATGAAGACAAGAAACGCTCCCAGGAAAGGATGAGGAGCCATGATACTCCATATAGGATCACACAAGACACAGAGAGATGAGGAAAGCATGGACAGAGAGATGCAGCCAAAGCAAGTCAAAAGCAAGGCTAATGGATTTAGCAAAGGCAAGGAGGAGTCTACAACAGCATGGGAGCAATAATTAAGAGGATGTGGCACCAAGATATGATGGCAAGTAATTAAAGGTTGGTAAGAGGCAGTAATTTAAGGCTAATAAGAGGCAGCAATTTATCTGGAGCCAACAAGAGTAAAGAGTCCAGGAGCAATAAATTCAACAATAGAGTAAAACCAAACAGGCAGAGCAAGAACTGGAGCCATCAGCGTGATAACAAGGTCCGCAGCGCAGCAGCCTATAGACTGCACACAAACCTAGCAAGAAGCTGATAGAGGCCCCCGGGGGGCTGCTGGGCCTCCTCCCTCTCTTTATTCAAATCCTCCCCATGCGTGCCGGGAGGCCTTTTGGAAGACATCAGGCAAGCGACCAGGGACGACCCATCTTTTTGAAGCAGGGCCCCCTAGCGCACTCGTCTCTGCACTCAGCATCTGGAGTGAGAGCTCCTGGGGGCTGTCACGAGGCCCTGGCTGCGCACAGGGGAAACGGGGGCATTTGCAGGGCCGCCAGCAGACCCCTGAAAGAAGGTGCTGCCCCTGGGCCTGCCAAGCACGGGTGGCACGAGGAAGGGACGAGAAGGCTTACTGCCTTGTCCCTGGCACTGCTGCACTCTGCGTCCCAGCTTGAGCATCCTGAGCTTGAGCATCAGCTCGTGCTGCTCCAAAGCAAGCTGCGGAGCTGGTCAGTGCCCAGCAACTGCAGGCCCGTGGTCAGGTTTCCTTCAGCCCTCCCTCCCTGGGCTCTGCCATGGCCCAGCCCCAACGCAGGGCTGAGGACGCTGGGTGTGGAAAGGATGGGCTGCCCCGAAATCAAGGGAAGCGTCCTGAGACACCGATGCAGAAAGCGTGGGAAAGAGGCTAACGACATTCATGCTCATCAGGAGACAGATAAAACCACTTCAGTAACAGAATTACATTATGACAGCTAAGGAAGAAGAAAAAAAATTCTTTGTTCGCTGTGTCTGTAATAAAGTACAAAGGTATCTGCCTTTGCACTACTGGTTGCACAGGCAGGTTGCAGTCCTGGACGAGGGCTGGAAGTTGCTGGTGCGCTATGTGCCATTTTCCAACCAGCACATCAGCCCTTTGCAATGTTGACTCAGGCATCCCACCCTGCTCCAGCCCCCCGTGCCGAAACATGCACACAAATCACCTTTCCTGGGGTCCTCCTCACTGGAGTAGAGAGAGGAGACTACAAGGTTTGCCAGCTCACATAGACATGTGGACTTCCTGCATTTATAGAGACAACCAAGAGAGAAACAGGGAAAACGCTAGGGTCCTCACCAGCTGCCGAGGACGTTTCAGCCTTGTCAGGCATGGGAGAGTCTATGTTGGTTTTCATTCTCAGGACAGAAAACCATTAGAAACCTGACTTTTATTCCATGCAGAGCTTTGTGTTTTTTTGTTTTTTTGTTTTTTTGTTTTTTTTCCCTACTACAGGTTTTTACTAGTGTATTCCATTTGCAAATTCAAGGGAATAGTATGGGAAAAGTTTCTATTTTTAACAAAAGAAAGTAAAAACTTCTGAAGTAATGAAGTACTCCTGGATTAAAAGATTAATCTTCTTGAAAGAGTTTTGCTGCCTTATGTACTCCCACACAATGCATTTTACATACTTACATTTTGCATGCATATATACATACAATTCTCATAGAGTACAAAAATAAATTGATCTATATTCTAAACTTACTCTACATATGCATTTTTCTTCTTCAGACATATGTGAGAAAGTTTGAAAAACTGTACCAGCCTGCAACTAGGGCCATCAGCAAGGACTGAGCTGGATAAGAGCTGTGTATTCTAGGCACTAAAGCATCCTATCTATTAACTTTTAAAGACCCTTATTTTATTTATTTTAATTATCTTTGTTAAGAGAACTCTATCCTGAGCACCAGAGCAGCTGACGCAATAGCATAACAACTCTTGGTGAGTCATTCACATCCTGAGCTGAATCTTGCCACCCCCCATCCCAAAAGACAGACTTATTTTATACAGCTGTCAGAATATTCATGGCAATATCTTAAGCACCTCTAAAGGCCTGTACCAGTAAGATAAATGTTTATTTCTCAGTTTGAATCATCTTTATTCTTTTCCGAGAAATCCATTAATGACTAAGCATGCTTTATGACCAGCTTTTTAAAATCATAGAATCATTTACGTTGGAAAAGACCCTTAAGATCATCAAGTCCAACCATCCACATAACGCTACAAGTCCACTGCTAAACCACGTCCCTAAGCATCATGTCCACACATCTCTTAAAGACCTCCAGGGATGGGGACTCCACCCCCCCCCTGGCCAGCCCCTTCCAATGCTTGACCACCCTCTCCATGAAGGAATTCTTCCTGATATCCAATCTAAACCTCCCCTGGCGCAACTTGAGGCTGTTGCCTCACGTCTTATCGCTTGTCACCTGAGAAAAGAAACCAACACCCTCCTCGCTGCAACCTCCTTTCATGTAGCTGTAGAGAGCAAAGAGGTCTCCCCTCAGCCTCCTTTTCTCCTGGCTAAACAACCCCAGTTCCCTCAGCCGCTCCTCGTATCTCTTGTTCCAACCCCAGTCCCTTCACCAGCTTTGTTGTTCTTCTCTGCACACTCTGGAGCAACTCAATATCCTTCCTGTAGTGAGATGTCCAAATACATATGATTTCACCTTACATAAGAAAAAAGGCTTTCAGTTTTGCCTTCAATGTTCACAAAATGCAGCAACTAGAGACACGGGTATAGCTCAGAGCTCCCAGCAGTTGTAGTACACTCAATCTGCTTCAGTCTATTTTTTTGCTGGTCCAGGTCTACTTTTTCTCTTTCTGTGCTAACAATCTGGGTTTAGAAAGGTGAAACTTTTCTGGAAAAAGCTTGCAGCTCATTCTTGAGCTTTTGACCAGTGGCTGATCTGAACAGTCTGGCAAGCCTAGCAGTATCACATGCAGAGTTTCTCAAAGTGAGCGCACAAAAGACATGAACTAAACATGAGTGACTTATAAAAGGATTGTGGATGACCTACAGATCAGTCATTGCTTTATTCAGTAAATTCAGAAGGAGCAGGCAACTGCAGGAATAATTGCAAGCCTTCTCTACCTTCAGATGAGGCTCTTGTGGTACTCTGAGTATCTTCAGACAAGCTTCTCTCTACCTCTGTTTTCTTATCTAGCTGATACAATTAATGACTGACTGTCCTTTGAAGCCACCTGGAAATCTACTAATGAATAATGATAATAGCATGCTACTATATTGATGCCTTTCCTCGAATTGGTCCAAAGGCCCTTCCCCTTAAAATGTATGTGGGCTACTACTGGTGACTCAGTTCTTACTCCTACACGCTATACTAAATTGCAGCACAGTGCAAAGGACAAGGTCACAGGTGGCACTGTAAGCGTCTCTCAAGATCTTTCATTGCTGTGACCTCAAATTTCCAATTCTTTGTACCAAAAAAAAAAAAAAAAGGAATAGTTTACTGGGTTGTTTTTGTTGGAATTAAAGTCCTTGGGCAAGGACCTGTGGTCTGCCTGAGGATAAGAACAAGATGTACCTGCTCAGCTCAGCAGGGTTTATTGGTTGGCCACGAACTGCAGTGTTTATGTAGCCCCAGTCCTCTTGGTAATTTTATGGTAAGCCCGAGTTTGATGCTCACAAAGTGCAAACATCCTCCTGTCTCTCCCAGCAGGCTGGGGGGCACCCCAGGAGCTACAGGGTAGCTCTGGGCCTTCCCAGAAAGGCCCCAAGAGGTGCATGTGCAACAACTGAATGCCATCCCAAGGAGCCACGGACGGAGATTAACCAAGTTCTACCTCTCTCTAAGGCCAAGTCAATGGGAAGAGCTCACCACTACCGATGAGATCTTTTAGTTGGGGCCTAAAAAACAGCCCCAGGCAGCCAACAGGCAGCATTTGGTACTGTGAACTACACATACATGACTGAGACCATTTGAACAGGGCCACAAGCTTTCATTAAGCATATGTGAAAGCATCTCTGTGCTGCATTGATGTAAACATTTCACCCAGACTCATCACAAGTCAAAATCAAAGCCGAGACAAGTTTACAGAAGCAATGGGCAACTGCTTTCAATTGTCTGCTCCCGCTCCTAAATCTAAAGCACCACCTTAGTCATCTTTCCCTCGGGCGCTCTGACTAGCAGGGGAGAAATTTCACCAGAAGCTAAGAGGAAAACCATGTGTGAAGTATAGGTCGGTTAGTGCAGCAACCACTTTCTCAAAACAGCCTAGACCAAGTTTTCAGAGCTAAGAGGAGAGTTTACCAAGTAAAACCCAAAGAGTTACTGAGTCAGCCTCTTAATCAATCCTAAGCGCTGAAAACAAATACACACTAAACAAACACAGCCCGAGATATATCACCTTTACCCCACACGACCAAAATAGGTGCCTGAAGGAGAAACCAACTCCCAAATCAAACCATTTGAGAAGAGAGAACCTCTCACATAGCGTCTTTGCACTACTGCAGTTCCCAATTTCATTAGTGCTGTCTTGAGTTTTTGCTAACAGCTGATCTTAAAAAATAAAAATCAAAAACGAAAAAAATAAAAAATCTGCAAGATTAGACATAAGTCCATTAGCCAACAACAGTGTGTAAATTTTGCCAGGAAACACAGCTGGCAATATGGGCTTTGTCTACAGATGAGCATTCCCAGATACCAAGGCTGGCTGTCAGGAACTACTTCAATTAGGGGCTAGTTCTGCCTCCTTTAGAGGCAGAAATACCAGCAAGTCCATCCCTTGAGCAAACTAAACCGTTCTCCTCTCAAAATAGTATTTCATTCTGAAGTTCAAAGATGTTAGAGGAGGTCTTCTCTCAAAATGGTGAAATACAGCCAGGTGAGCTCTCACTGCAGCCCTGGAGGCAGTGGGGAAGGGAGGTGCAATGCTTGCTGAAAGGTGCCCTGACTTTCAGGGGTGCCACTTGCTTTTCCCAGGCATAGATCATTCTTGTCACCAGCAATGCTGGTCCTTGTCCTAGCCTTGAAAAGTGACAGGTAACAGTATTGGACACTGACTGATACTTAATCAACCTGATGAGAACTCAGGGGTACAAGTCATCAGTATCTCAGGCCAATATCACCACCAAAAACTCAAGAAATAGAGTAGATAACAATAGAAGGATTTGTTTTGAACACACTGACAGATCAGATCAATTTTTGTCAGATATTTAATTGCAGGAACCTGTTCTTTAGCTTCCATTTTCAGGGCACTTTAATCATCCTCAGCTCTTGTCTTACAGAGGAGAGCACATATATTTTTTAAAAGAAAGGCAACCAGATAAGCAAAGTGTCAGGCGAGAAGAACAAGCACTTCGTGTTGTACCTTTGAAGTTGCTTCCACCACGCCCAACCTCTCTAAGAATGCACTTCCTGGATATGTTTTCTTTTTCTGATAAAAATATAAAATGAGCAATAAATGTGGGAAATGTACTTTTTCCATCCCCAGAAGCAGAACTCATTTCTTGTAAATCATGAATTGCCACCTTCCACAACTCCAGCCAGATGAGTAGTCCACAAAAATCAAAAAGCAACCCTTTCCTGAGGTTTGGCTTACTTAGACAAACAAATCAGAAACATCCTGGGAACAAAGCTCTGTATGTCTTAATATCCCTACTCGGACCAAAGCCAGAGTCTCATTTGCCTCTATTCCAAACAGAGAAATAAATGGTGCATCTACATCCAAGTCAATAAAAGCCATTCAGCACTTTCCCAGCACCACTGGTTTTCAGGTAAACACTATTAGCCTGCTAAATATTTAATGTCACTTGCTCTTCAGTAAAAAAGGATTGTTTCTAATATCTATTCGTATCACATCAGATACACCAGAACTTCCCAATATTACAGGGGAGAAAAAATGAGTCAGTTATACTCAAGGTAAGTATGCTTTCTTGTGAAATTACCTGCTGAGCTTGAGACAATGAAATTAAGCTCTAGGCAGATTAAATTTGTTCCACGCACTTCAGTCTCCCCTCAGGATTTTTTTTTTAAACTTGAAGTGCTTTCAAGAACACTTATAGATCTGCAGCACAAGTGCCACTGAAAGAACAGCACTGCTTGTTAAATGCCTCTCACCAGCAGCACCTATTTTATGCTCAAGCACAGACTGAGAGCATGCTTATGCTCTGCCACCCTTAAAAGCCCAAGGTACTTTATCCCTTTGTTACATGACTCAGTTAGCAACACCCAGAAAGGAGTGCCAGGCAGTCAGATTGAGCTGATATGAAGGTCAGAATCTCATCAGCAATTTTTTTTTCTCCTGTGTAATCACCTTTCCTAAAGAAAAATGGAAATGAAGTGAAAACTGCTATTGGGTTCTTCATACAAAAAAGACTTAAGTTCACTAGCAGCAAGAGGCACAGATGACAGCATATTCAACACAATCTAGGCCCAATTAGTCATTCACATAAACAGGTGCCATTTCATCTTTGCATACCATAACTAGAAATTCAATCCCATCTCCACTCTCCATCATCATTTTGTATTCTTATCTGCTAAACAATGTACAGCCTCTTCTCTCCATCACCTTGTCTCAGCACAAGAAGCCGTTTTTGAGGCCTCCAGGGACCACTTTTTGCATAGAGCAGGAGCAGACCAAAAGATCTGCTAGCCCTCCCCTGAAGCATTCAATTGACCACAAGTTGAATTTCCCAGATTTTCTTCTTATGAAAGGTGCAACTGCTATCAGTGGAGCCAGATTGAAGCTGTGAACCACAAAGAGCATAACTGCAATGACTTGCAGAAAGGGTATAGCCCGCTGCAGCATCATATCTGCAAGAGTGTCCATTAGCAAATCCCCAGGGGAGAGTTAAGCGCAGGGCAATCCTGTATGATTGTATAGTACTTCAAGTACTCTCCCAGCACCCTTCAGCACATGGAGGACTGCCTCATGTGGTTCATCTGTTTAGTAGCCCTCCACAAAAAGATCTTTCTTCTAAGTATCTACCCAGTCCCTCCCTGGCTCAGCAGATATGTTGCTTCTACAACATTCTTCAACTATCTCAGAGAATCACATCCTTTTGTCCGTTGTACACTTGGTACCTTCATTAATAGCCTCTGGCTCTTGCACTGGAAGGCACAGTGAGCAGTTAATCCCAATCCAGTTTCTCTGGCAAAACATTGCAGGCCTGTTGTATCTGCTGTCAGTCACTGCTCTTGCGGCTGAAGAGTCCTCATCTACTCTGCTCCTCCCTATAGGGAACTCTTCCACTCCCAACACACTTTCACCTGAGGGGACACCCTAACTGCATGCAACAGGAAGGGGAGGATGAACAGGCTTATACAACTGGCATAGAAGTACTCAGTTTCCCTCAGTCCCTTTCCTAGGGACTACATGCTTCATCTGCTTTTTGGCTGTTGCTATCTCACTAGCTCAATGCTCAGCAAGCATTGTCTGTCATGACAGTTCTCCTCCTGAAAGGTCATGGTCAACTCAGAGTCCATCTTTTTACTTGTGAAGCAAGGACAGTCTTTCCCAATGTGTACAGCTTTGTTTACTTTTAACAGCACGTAGCTTATACATACACTTATAATGCATATAGCTTCATTTATGTGTACAGACTTTCGTCAGTGCTACATTTACTGCTTGTACCTGAGCTGTCAGAATAGAAGACTGAGGCAAGGAAATCACAGGGAAAACACGAGATCATCAGAACTGCTACTCTTTCTTTTAAGTACACAGGGACAAAATGAGCACCCAGAATGAGAGAGGATCCTCTGTGAGAAAAAGCAGTTGTTCAGGTGACAACTTGCAATTTGGACTATTTTGTGATTATTAACTCTTTCCATTTGAGGCACAGCTACCAAATACACAGGCAATACGACCATAGTGCATGACCTGAAATGCCCTAGCACTGGCTACAACAAAAACAGCATCAAACAAGAGTAAGCATCAACAGTGGGACAGAAGGGAGACTCCATCTCATATTTCACAAATGGACTTTCACCAGTCTCACAGTATCACTGTGCTGTATCAGTTTTATCTCAAGCTTGATTTCACCATCAGCATTCATATCACAGACAGTAACCATGAAAATGTTTAACTAACATGTTTATTCAAACACAAGGTACAGGAGACCCTTCAAGAAATACACAACTAGGCCTCAGCATATTAGATTTTTCCACTTAGCTTGTCTACAAGACATACTTTGTCAAAACAGCACAATCAGACTAATTAAATGGTTATGGAAGAGCATTGTGTGTGATGCAAAAACAAGTTAAGAGCAAAGACTATACAGAGAACATATTGCTGGATTACAGTCCAGTGTGGATTGTTCTGAAAGTGATGGGAGGCAGTTTTCTCCAACAGAATAGAAGCATACAGCATCATTAGTACACATTTTGCATTAATACCCATAATTATTAAAAATAGAAAAACATTAACTTCAAATATTTGCTTGGCTATCCTACTATACCTATAAGGTAAAACCATAAATGGACTAACTCTGCTTAGGAGGTGAAAAACGCTAAATCTCTAGAATTAACTAGAGCCCAATTCAGCAAGCTACATAGGCATGTGCTTAAGTCCTACTGACACTACTGGGGCTTACACATATTTAAGTATAACGACCATGGAGAGATTTCAACATGCATCAAGAGTTAAGTACATGCTAAATACTTTCACTGAATCAAGATCATATTCCTTGAAGTATGACAAAGTTATATACACTATGTAAGCCACAACATTTCTCCCTCTGACTCTCCTGTCAAAAGAAAAGCCCTCTACTGCATACAAAAAAAAGCTGATACTGTCCCCTGAATAAGCATGGCTTTTCAGGTTTTATTAACAACTCCAAAAGCATGCACAAATCAGTGCTAGGGACAATCCATCTTACACATAATTTTGGTCTTCAGTCTTTCAAAATAACAGAATTTACCTGATTTGCACCAGTACAGTATTCAAATTCCATATGCAATTTACAAGTTCAAGATCAGAGAAGTTGTTTCTTCTTCAGCTCATTCCCAAATTGTCAATAGATACAAAAAACTATACAGCTGTACAATAACACCAAAGACTGTACACAACCCTGCACAAGACACTGGAAGGAAGCCACAAGGGTATATAAATAAAATTTCCACTTCAAAAAATATTTGATTTCTCTTGCACTTAATATTTAAGTGTTATTAAAAACACAAACAAAAAACTCTGCAATGCTGTCATGTATCAGCCCTCTCCAAACAAAAAGATTTACTGTAGAATTGACCTTGCACAGAAGTTAGTTGTATGGCTGTTTAAACAAATCAGTCTTGCCGTAGCTATGAAATCCAGGTATCCAGGCAACGTTTCCACATATGTGGGAATGAAATATTCCCATTTGCTCAGAAGAATTTGAATGTTGATTTATTGGGGTTTTTGTATGTTTTTTTTATTTTATTTTTATTTTTACTTGTACATAACCCACTATATGATAGTGAACAAAATACTTTTGTTTCATAGAAACAACTAACATTTGCCAACACCAGGCAAATGGTCTATTTACAGATACATTAGGACTGCCTGACTGACAGTGAGTGTAAGGTAGCTGAACTCCAAGAAACATGGAGTTTAAAATGGCGACGCTCTCTGCTGAATCGCCTTCCCTTTTAGGATACGTCTTATCTAGAGAAGAGAAAGACAAAATCATTAGCATTTATCATCCTAAAGTGAGTCGTAATCTTAAAACAAAAAAACAACCCAAAACAAAACAAACCTAGAGGTCCAGTTCTGCATTCCTCATTTATCTGAGACTAGATTATGAGTTCAGTTATACAAGAACTGACAATTCTACAAGATTTGAACCAATTATTGGAAACAGAATTACTGAGTTGCTTAGGTTATTAGCTTCTTAGCTCAAGGGCCAGCTTTTTTGTTATGTATTTGTACAGCTCCTATGAAAGATTTTCTTCATCTGTTATTCAGGCCCAAGAACCACCACTTCTGTTGCTCATCATAATTAGTAACACGATCTTAAGCCATACCGAGATCAACATGAGAAGGGACATTACCTGCCACATACTGCAAGGTTACAGAGAAAAAGGCTCTAAATACTAGTCTGACAGAAAAAAGCTTTTGGGATGGGGGGAAAAAAAGCTACAAATGAAATCCATAATTTCAGGTCTTTGCATATTCTTTCTGATCCTAACATTAAAACCAAAGAGCCCTGAAGAAAATGCCATTTGCTCAATCTTTTCCTTAAAAGTTACAGCTCAAAACCTGAAAAATGTTGAGAGTAACACAGCTTTTGTATTGTTGGGGAAGGATGTGAGTGAAAGTTTTTCTCGTTCTGTTTTTTTTTTTTGGTGGGTTGTGTGTTGACTTTTTTTTTTTTACCTGTTCTCCTACAAGGCCATCAGGAACCAGGTGAACCGGCTGCTCATTTTCCAAATTTCTGGCGCTTGGATCAGCTCCCTTTCGCATTAGCAAGCGAACTGCATCCAACTGACTCACCCGATACTGCAGGCTAGCAGCCACATGAAGCGCTGTGTTGCCATTGTAAGCCTGGAGAAGGCAAAGTAACACCATGAAGAAATGGTAGGGGCATGAGTCTCAGGACACTCGCAGTGACAGGCACATGCACATTGTGGATTATATCTGCATTCCAGAAAATCACCATACCTTTGCATTAACAAAAGAGAGGCAGTTGGGCAGCTCCAAAAAGAGACGAATGAGCTCCAGGTTTGCTTCTTCTGCTGCCAAATGTAAAGCTGAGCGACCACTTTTGCGATCCTATCAAGAAAGAAACTTTTAGTGTCTCCTGCAGGTGTTTCACAGAACCAGGGTGAACATGCAGACAAATAAAACAGAAAGAGTAACAACAGAGGGCTGAACAAAAGTATTTATACTACAGTTCACTGAAAGTTAATCTGAATATATATTTTATTATCTAATGAACAATAGACTGCACCTCATTTGGCAGTAAACTTACATAGCCAAAATATCAAGTGTTATACTAAGTAATGATCTGCCCAACACTGACCTAAACTGGACAGGGAGCAGTATTTAATTAAAATTTAGAGCTCAAGAACAGGGTACTAGCAGCACCCTATTACTACAGATAACTCAAAATGCTCCAAACATATTCTTACTTTTAAGACACAACCAATTGCAACTGGCCTGGCATCATTCTTAATCCAGAAATTAGACTGTCACCTCCCTATTCCCATGGTTCATTTGCATTGATAATACCTCGTTCTTAAATGCAACAGTCTCATTCCACTTGAGTAAATTAAGCTGTAAGTTGTTTAGGAAGCTTTCAAATAAGTCTACGTCCTCTGTAATAACTGGGCTGAGATGTGGCATGGGAGAAAGGGACGTGATCTACTTCCGTATTTTCTTGGAATCTGGCACTTTACACAAAGCTGTTTTACTTACTTTTGCTTCAACAGAAGCTCCCATTTGTATCAGAGTCTTGATGGTTTCTACCAGGCTCTTGTTTCTCAGTAGAAGCTCCTGAACCTCAGGGGAGTGAGGTGGTTGACTGTTTTGCAGTTCATGCAGCACAGCATTATGGGCCAGAACAGCACAGTGCAGTGCTGTCAAACCTTAACATGAAAAAAATCATCATTAGTAAATGAATGCAATAAAGAACTATTGCCTAGCTGCTTGTTTCCCTATATCTAAGTGATAAGGACTGCTTTTGAATGGCTCAGGATCTGGGTTGTCAGTCAAAGGGTTAAGTAGCAACTTCTCCTGCGCAATCAGCGGTAGATAAGGAAAGAATCTCTTTTTATATACTTTGTTACAAAATGTACTTCGAAAGAGCTAATGCATGGAAAGGAGATTCAATTAAAACAGCTCTCTGCTGCCAGAGATTCTGCATTCTGTATCCACTGATATACCACTGGCACTCACAGATTTTAAACAATAGCCCATTATCATCTATACTCTCCATGCCAAATGTGTCAATCACTCAGAGGGAAGAAGGAAAGATCCCGACAGGCGGAGGCTAACCATGCTTTTATCTGACAGATATGCCAATCAAAATGCAATTTTGAATTGTAATTGTAAATTTCAACCTGGCAAAAATATACCCCATTTTATTGCTCTTCACCCAGGAAAACATTCACATTGGCAGTTATAAAACATTGTAACATCCAGTAACTTTGTAAGTTATAAACTCCAAACTACTCACCATCATAGTTTGTTGCCTCAAGGTCCACATACTGATTGCTTCCCATGGCTCCCTTTTGGATTGCCTACAAAAGTGGGAACAGGCATGCATTTAGGTCTATCCAAACCACATACTGCTTCCTCAAGCTTGTATACAGTTTAGCTGCAACAAAGTTCCAATAACAGTATTAAAAAGAAATTTATTTATTGTTTTCAGGTAGTACAGGATTCTGCCAAATTACTCCAAAACGTTGGTGAGAATCTTAAAGACAAATTCAAGCTCACTTTAAACCATTGCTGTAGAGCCTTGAGACATATTTACAAGGCTACACAGGGAAAGATAAGGGGAGGTGTGGTGTTTTCAGAGTTTTCCAAAACAGCTAATACCACGTTAAGAGCTACGATAGGGCAGAACTACATCTGCCTGATTCTCACCTGAAGGACCTGAGCATGTCCCTTCTCAGCACAAACATGCAACGGCGTCCTACCCCAGCAGTCTGTGGTGTTGACTTGAGCCCCCAAGCTAACCAAGTCCTGCACAATGAGATGTTGATTGGCAGCCACAGCAACCTGGAAAGCACTCTGCAAACATTGAGAAGAAAATTTCAACTATTAGTCATCTGATCTCTAACAGGAAAGAGCAACTAAAACAAACAAAAAGCCTAGCTGGCTAGTTGGTATTATTTAAGCAGTGGTTATGAATACCAGGAAACCAGGACAAATAAAGTTGAGCATATAGTTTTACCAGCTCAAGGTGATCCCAAGTATTAATAGCTCAAGGTTAATATTAGCATGCAGACTAAATCTCAGGGTTAATATTAAATAAGCATTTCACCACATCTTCCTCAAGGTCCAGACATGCAGAGCACTCAGGTGCACAAAACAGGCACAAAGACTTTGCAAACCTCACCTGGCCATTGTGCTCTTTAATATCCAGCATATGCAGAGCAGCCATTTTCCTTGCAAGAACGTAGGAGAGTGCTCGTCGGCCCTGGGCAACAGCAATGTGAAGGAAGCTGCAGGATAGAGGGAAAACAGTTACACAACCATACAACCTGGGGCTGAAATCACTACAGAGATCCGAATGTACATTACGGGAAGGGTGTTGTACTGCCAGCTTCAGACTTCAGCTGGGTGACTAAGATGGGAACACAGGCACCTTCTTCCCAAGGCAATTTAAAGCATCTAAATTAGAATCTTTTTCTCTCAATTTACTAGATAAAAATCTAATGAAAAGTACCTGAAATTAGATGATACAACTACCTTATCTACCAAGTGTGCTGCAACTGCACGCATCACAGCCCATCAGCAAGACCATGATTACCGAAACCACTGCACTCATGACACAAGCACTGCTAACGAACAGCTTTCATTACAACCCAGTGATCCACCAAAACCTGAACAGAAGTATTCCCCAACCTTCTACTTAACAAACACTGAGATAAACAGCACTCACGTGTCTCCATCCGAGTCTTTTGCGAGGAACTGGTCTTGAGAGATGTTAGCCAATTTGTTTTCCTCCTGCTCCACTTGCCACTGAAAAAATGACTTGCCCAGCTGCGTGGTGTTTCTGGCAACATTTTGGTGTGGTAGAGAGACATTCAAAGCAGCCAAAGAGACGCTGCGCTCAAGACTACCACAGATATTATTGGGAGCCAAGCTGAAATTCTGAGAGTGGGAGCTGACATCAGACTGCGGGTGGGCACTGGTCAGCGGCTGGAGGGGAGCAGAGATGTTCTCCGAGCCTTCAGAATCGTTCAGGAGGGAGGAGAAACTTTGTGATGGGCAATACTGCAGTTCATGGCTCTCAAAGGCGTTCTGCTGGTAGCTAGGAGACTGGTCATTGGCAGAAAAGGGCCTGTACTCCAGGGATGCATCCGAAGTATAGCTCTGTGACAACTCCTGGTTCTGCGATGAAGGAAATTGGTAATGCTGAGGAGGATCAAGCATGTTCTGGGAGGTGTGATCTTGGAATGCTTGGTACTTCTGGGACGGGGAGAAAGTCTGTGTTCCCGGGCTGTCTTGGTAGTGCTCACCAGGTGAATTGTGATTGGAGACACCGTGCAACCAGCTAACCTGCACTGTATTCAGAGAAACAGGGCTCGACTCATTCTTAATGTTTATAATGTTCTGAAGCAGATCAGAACTGCTGTCGTGCTTTGGTTCGTTTTTATGCGTCTCTTCCATGTTATCCATTGAGGTCGGTGTCTGGGGTGGTGTCTGTCAGAAAAAGAATCAAAACAGGTACCAGAGAGTTAGAGGTATTATTTTAGCTATCAATTTCTGATTACACAAAACAAAAGGCACAGGAAAAAAAAAATACTCCAAGCTTACCAGGAGGTGTGGGTGAATGTTAGCTTGGCGTTTGAAAGAAGGTCCATCAGAAAGGAGCTCGGGAGCCTTTCTTTTGCCACTGTGACCCAGTATGCTCTTCAGCTCTGATGAGGAGAAAAGAAATTTAGAATCCACTTAGAGATTACTCCTACAATCTACTTTTAAAATATTATTACAGGATATATTTTTTTCCCCTCTTACCTGTGTACTGTTCGTAGTTCACCAATCCTCCTTGTGCCTTTTGAGGAAAAAATAATCCAGATTATTCCATTATTAGAATGTTATTTCAGTGAAAAAAATAAAAAAGACAAAAAAGCAGAGGCTTGCTTCTATAAGCATAGAATATACATTAGAATAATCCTAGTACATGATAGTCTAACCCTAATTTAATTGCTTTTAATTAAGGTTAGAAAACGTAAAGAGTTTTATGGAACTTAAATGAAAACCACCATTTTTCTTAAGGCTTTTTAAGCTATTTGTTACAACACCGCAAAACTCGAGAAAACCTAGAGAAAGACAACGTTCCTTGGTGAGGTCTCAGGATTATTTTTTAATGTAAGCAAGCCTGCCAATTTTATCTCACTCTAACACTGTGAACTTTCCTATGCAAAGAAACTTCCTGTGGCAACACTTACCTAGGAAGCTCAAACACACTCTCAGAGAGGATATTGTAAAGAAAAACCCTCCCTAATCTTCCCAACATTTCTTACACCTTTCTGTTTCCATCTTTCCAGACTGTGGTCTGCCTTGACACTGAAGGAATGCAACAGTATGACAGGCTGATAAATGATTCTTTTCTGGGAAGACTCCCTGCTCTTAAAATGAATGACTTCATACAAGTTAACAGGGAGTTACTGTTTCAGAACACAAACACATCTTGATCCGAACTCCCTTTAGAAAATAAAGCTTATTAAGAACATTAAAGTGCCTCCCTCTCCTACAGTAAACGGTCCCACTAATTTCCTCCCGGCTTTGTTCTTCCATTGGGTATTGAGAGGGAAAAATAATGACTCCATCCACATCAGATAAAGCAGTAAACTTGTTTCTAGTGTTATCACATGCCATTTTTTTTTTTTTTTTTGCCAGCTTCAGTAATCATTAAACCCAATTATGTCAGTCCTGGAAAATGTTCTTCATTACCTTGCATTCATCCGCGGCAGAGCCCGAGGACATCTGCTTGCTGCTTCTGAAGTGCAGCAGGAGCTCCTTCACCGAGTTCTTCACGCGGACCCCCTGGAAAGGCCCTCTGTGCTGCTTGCCTCCCCCCATGTGCTGTTCAACTGTCGAGACATGAAACAAAACACTGAGCTGACTCGGTTTCCACCCAAAAGAAAAAAGAAATAGGAGGAAAAAAAAAAATTAAAAACCGCCCGTGGAAAACAGCGTAAAACTGCATTCGGCTGAGAAGCGAGAGCCGACCCAAGCCCAGCCGATGCCAGGCAGGGCGCTCCC
>VXAA01002052.1:673141-683384 GCA_013399115.1 Anseranas semipalmata
CGCGACGAGCCGGCCTCGGCCCTTGCAGCCCCCGCTGTCGGTGCGCCCCCAGAGCGGGGCGGGCAGGGGCCGGTGAGGCCTCGTCCGCGGCCGGCTCCACAGCCCCGCTGCGGCCCTGCCCGGGGGAAGCCCCGGGGGAAGGGGTCGCGGCCCGGCCCTGCCCCCGACCCCATCCTTCTGGGCCGCACCCGCGGGCTCCCGCAGTCTTTGCGGCCCAGTTCAAAGTGCACAAAAACGCAAATTTCCACTCTCTTTCCGCAGCCCCGGAGATGAAAGCGAGCGGCGCCTGCCTCGGCCCCCGCCACGGGCGGTGCCCACGGGCGCCTGCGTCCCCCCCTTGGACGCGGGTCCCGCTTCTGCAGGCCCGGGCCCGCTGCGGCCACGCGTGTCGAGTGGGCCCCGCGCGGAGAGGAGGGAAACGTGAGCGGCTCGTCACGGCACGGGTGAGTCACCCCTCGCCTGGTGCCGAGCGCAGGCCCCAGAGTTATTTTGTTTTCAGGTTGCACCATGCTGCGGTGGCCAAGCCAGAGCCCGGCCGAGAGAAGCGGGTAAGTCGCACGGTGCCGAAACTCAAAGCGGGTGAAACCGTGCATCTGTGCTAAATGCCGACAGCAGTACTGACTAGTTACCTGCACTCGCAGGGGAGACTTCTCCGATTCCTGTCTTTCAAAAAAATATATATATTTCTGCTCTCTCAGCTACCGCCAAGGTCACCATCTTCTAAAACACGAGCGTGTGTGTTTGTCCACACGAGGTTGTGATTAGGATGTTGTTAGCATTGTGGCTGCCCCCAAAAACATGCAGTAAAACGACACAGTATTTCTAAAGCATATTATGTAGATTGGAGGTCTATAATTTAGATTATTATACATGCTTTAATTGTGCTAAAAAACATGGGACAGGAGCAACATGAAATTATACTAATCAGCCATGAGGAGGCAGGAGGGAATTATTTTATATTATTCAAACATTTCTTCCCCTGTCAGGTGAAGAAAGGGTTTCACTTGGAATTATCCACAGGTTCCTACTCCAACAAACTGTGCTTTTAAGCCATAGATCAAATTTGCACAGTCACAGTAAAATTTACAAATGTAACCTATAAAATCAAGTCAAACACTACGTGGTGCCAAAAATAACATAGTCTAATAAAGGTAAAAATTCATATGTTACCTAATCAGCAGCTATCTCCTAACTGAGCATTCTCGCTGATTTCGGTGAGCCTCTTTATGCAAGCAAGGATTTGTGAAATCAGGCTGTATGTTTTAAACATGCGAGAAGATTGTTCTCTGTTGTTCTCCAAACCTTAGATCTCAATTACGATACCTTAGCCTTAGGTAGATACTTTAAGTATTTCTGTGTTAAAAAGCACTTGCTGATCAGAGATCCCTTAGCCCTCAAACGTTCTTTGCGTGGTTGGTGACTGGTGGGAGGACCCGCAACACAGCTTTCCGAAAACAGATCCGACTGAGCTAACTTTACTTTTGCATCGTTGCTGCATCGCCAGGAAAGCAAGTTGTTTTAATCTAGTCAGAAGGGTCTCCAGCTGCCACAGCAAATGGATCTTGTCTTTTAACAACAAATAGTAACACAAATCTGAGAAGTATATAATCGAAAGAATTAGATTTAGTGCCGTAGTAGTCTGTAATTCCCTTAAAAATGCCTAGGATAAAAGCGGATGTCAAACCAAAAGTGGATTTCACTCATTTTAATTCTACTGGGTCATGGAAGGCTCTTAAAACACATACAGGCAGGGACAAACAACACCTTTATCATACCTACTCAGTAATCATTTTGAAACTGATTTAATTGAAGATTAGCCTCTACGTATGAATGAAAACTATTCTGTAAAACAGTTTAATGAGGTTTTTACCTTAATGCAAAGAGGGTGCGGAATTTCTTTTTCTATTCTGTTCCAAACTTTTAACTGTACTGAAGGCTGAATTGTTGACTTGCTCTCATTTTACTAAGCAAAATCCACTTCAGGCAATGCTCTGATAGTTTAACTCATGATTGTTTCATCAGCAAAGTCTTATTTATCAGGTCTTCTGACATAAATCTACTCCCAGTCAAAGCAGATTAAGACAAGTCTAATTCCACTGAACTCTGTAACAAAAGGCTCTTTCAAAAATACACACGCCCATGTTGCACAAGATGAGCTGGCTCCCAACAACCTCGTACTCTCAAAGTATTCCATGCAAGTTACTGGCAAATTATTGCTACATTTACAAATTGTAATTATTAATGCTGCAGACCTCGAACGTTTCTTTTGGCCCAAACACCACGTAACATCCGCAGTGACCAAAACCCCGGCAGACGTCTTCAGCCTAAGAAAATTCCTCCCGGGCAGGGTAGCAACCAAAAGCGCTCGTCACCTCTTCTCCTGCCGGGAGAGCTGGCAGAGCCTGTACAGACAGCCACAAGCTGGGGAGGAGGGACGTCAGCTGGGAAGGAGCTGCAAGGGCGCAGCGAACCAGGCAGTTTCAGCCTGCTTTGGCCGAACCGTA
Source organism: Anseranas semipalmata (assembly GCA_013399115.1). Classification (NCBI taxonomy): domain Eukaryota; kingdom Metazoa; phylum Chordata; class Aves; order Anseriformes; family Anseranatidae; genus Anseranas; species Anseranas semipalmata. The sequence continues at coordinate 675,646 of VXAA01002052.1, forward strand.
ATGCAGCGCAACCCTGCAAGCTCCAGAGCTGGTGTCTGAGAGGCCCACACGGAGGAGGATGCCTCAGCTCCCCGAGTGCTGGCCTCGCAGGTTTTTATTGCACCACCTCCATTTACTGCGATGTATCAATAATGCCAACTAGTGGCCAATATTAGCAACGTTTGTCCTGAAACATGTCTTAAGTACACCTGCAAATAGGGAGATGTGCTTATATCCCTGTCTCAGACCACTGCAAAAAATGAGACACAAAACCTGTTTGTTTTCAAATCAAAACCTCAGCTTCTTCCCTCACTTCAGAATACAGTCTGGACAAGTACTGTGGAATTAAATCTAATCAGTCTTGGTTTAGGTTATACCAATACACTTGATTACTGAAACAGCTGTGATCACTGCTTTTGAGTGTACGACTTGTGCAGACCCAGGAGCTACTTCGAAGGGATCTGAAAATTCAGTTAAAAAAACAAACAAACAACTATTGTCTCAAAATTTGCAGTCATTGCAAAAGCCAGAAAGGTTGAAAGACATCTTTGGCTTTTGCTACCAACTAAACACCTAGATTAATAACAGATACGTCTCCATTTTGCTATCCTATTCAGAGCCAACACTGGGCAAAGATGCACTGGAGGTGCTGTTCTGGGCTTTCCCATGCACTAGGCCTGAAATAACTGTATTCTTGGTACAAGGAAATAGCAAATTTGAAGCAAAGTTGAAACAAAATCAAGAAGCCTCTTCAGTGCTTTGGGGATTTTCTGTTAAAACACACTTTCATTGTTTTCAATACCCTTTTGGATGATAACCATGAGATATCCTCTCATTTCTGGGCCCCCATGCTGAAAGCAGCATTTTAATAACAATAGCATAAACTCAGACTGAGGGAGTCCAGCTTTCAACCATGTCTGATTTATCCTTTCTGACGCAAGCTTTACAGCTTGAGCCAGAAGAGGAAGGGGACTTACAGGCCATATTGTGAAGTGGCAGTAAAAAAAGCTGGAAGGAAATCCCCTGCAGAACTGCCTCAACATGGGATGGAGACACAACTGGTGTGATGAGCCCTGCAAAGCCCACGGCACAGGTAACAGAGGGGGTACTATACAGATGGACTGAGCACTCTCTGCTCTGAAAAATCTAGTCTGCAAAGCCTAGGCAGAGGTTTGTGCATGCTTGCAAATACTTCCTCCCAACGCCCTGCGTCATCCCCTATAGCTTCATATGTAAGTGATCACCAATCTAATGAAACTAGCCCTGCTTCTATATGGTCAAATGATGTGGTCTCATAGTTTATCCTCATATCCCAGTCCCAGGATTGGCAACAGTGCACTTGAGCTCAATTCTGGGATCTCTTAAGAAGCAAAGATACCAGCTCCTGTGGATGAAACTTGGGCATGGTTTGCTTCAGGACTGCTCCCTAGAGGTAGTACGGGCAAGGCTGTGCCAGTTGCCTCCCTCTATTTTATATTACTTTCCAAAAAGGTATCCTTCCTCATCTTCTCCCTCAGAAAAATCCCCTTGGAGCTGTAGCTTCAGGTCATATAAGCAAAGACATCTTGTTCTAAAAAAAAAACCAAAAAACATGGAAAACATGTCCTGAGGAGGACTCTAAGAAGAGACTACAGCAAAGGGTTACGCTGTATGGCTATGGCCAGTCTGCTGTGGGGTACGTACAAGGGTGAACGCAACAGGGGATGTAGATTTTAAATAAATCCATAAATCCATATAAGTAAATAAATCATGCCCAGAGAGCGGAGCTTTGCCTTTACTGTAGAGCAGCATGCAGTCCCCTGTGCCAGGCACACGGTCTCTCCTGACAGAGTGAGGAGCACAAGGAGCGTGCCAGCTCTCAGAACAGGCTACAGGTCAGTGGGTATGGCAGCGGACTAAACTCTCATCAGTCTGTCCTAAGTGGCAGCGCAGAACAAGGGTCAGCCTTTAGGTAAAGTGGCAGAGCACAAACTACCAGTAGCAAGAATTTGGTTTTGCAACAGACTGCTGGAATTGTATGACCTTTGCGGTATTTCTTAAACTCAAATTAAAAAAGGTAGTTCACAATCCAGTTGCTTAATGCAAGTGAATATTTGCTGTATGGATGTCAAATGTTGCTTATTCTCAAATAGGTATAATTAGCCTCCTGCTACAGACTTTGAGTCAAGGTGTGTGAGTACAGCCGCCACACCTCTGTGTGCTAGAAGCATTTCCACGCAGCACACAAATTCCAGTCCAACACTGAACTTGCTTTTAGAACAGCATTGAGAAAACTGGAGATAAAACCTTAGTAACTATTTCAATCCCAGAGACTGTTCTCTAGGATCAATAAGTGTGTTTGCTTTAACACCTTAAGAGATCACGTGTCAGCAGATTGGAAGTGGTCCATGACACATTTTTGCTGTAAAAGCTAGTACAGAGTCTGTGTTTCTTCCCTCTTCGCTATACTTGTATTGCTACATTTTTCCTCGATGTTGGTCTCCAAGACTGCTGTTCTAGGATTAGCCTGAACTTCAAAAGGGAGCATGTATAATTCTTCATATTAAAGGAAAATTCAGACTTTATTTACCGTGTATCTTTTGGGGCTTGCTCCTTTGATCCGGAGAATGCCCTCAATTCAGCTTTTTTCTCCCAGGTTGTTTGATATTCCAAAAAAAAAAAAAAAAAAAGTTTTGTTGCTCCCGAGTAGATTCTTTCACACTGTGTATATAAAGCAACTGAAATCAGTATGGAAGAAAAGAAACAGCAAACACAGCAAGTGTTACAAAGCTGCGTGAGTTGATCTGATTTCTTTACAAGTAAACAGTCTCCCTGTACGCCTTATATTTGTGGACATTCCTCTCCACATACTCACTGCCCTGGTTAGTCATGTTTTCTCATAAGCTGCTCTATCTCATTAGTTCATTAGCACCTTGCAGTAGGAACTCATCACTAAGAAATACACGCACTGCTGATGTCACAGCATATAAATACGGAGCAGAATGCTGTTTCCCCATAGCAAAGGACAACGTCATATGTCAACTGGAAAGCATACTGGTGTGTACACAGATGAGCTAAATAGTACATGTTCTTGCCTCAAAATATTTTGCTTGTTACAATATTCCAGTTTAGAAAGGGAGTTAGTGCTGTTTCTCAGTGCTGTTGAGGAGCCTCATCACAGGTCTAAAGATGCAAGCATGAGCTTTCCTTATGACTCACACTGAAGGTCTTTTTCCTCCTAACTCTGGTAACCAACCTGGGCCAAAACCCATCACTCTAAGCCCACATTTATTTTTATTTTCTGCTATCAGATACAGGAGCCTGTGCTGCAACCATGGCAGTGGGTTAGTCTCCAGTGGACGTCAGTTTCAGTCTTCTTACCTTCCACAAACAAGGACCACTTCAATCACTGGTAAAACAAAATCCCATTCTCACAGGGAAGGTTCTCTCCCAGAATGCAGCATCGCCATTCAACTCTTTAGTACAGGAACAAGAGGAAAAACTGCCTTATCTCAGTGAGATTTGAACCCAGAAAAATAGGATTTTTCAAATTGCAATTTACCCAGGACCCTGCTTTTCTAGTCTCTCAATTTATGCAGAGTAATGGGTAAGCTATCTAAGGCTAAGGTTACCATACATCCAGGCTTCCCAAACATGTTTTTCTTCTCAAAAATGTTGTCCAGGCAGATTTTGAAAGTTTATCCACTTCTTCGACATGGCAAACCAGTCACATCTACCACACAGTAGACCTAACTGGGCTGATGCCTGGCCAGAAATCCCAGGCGTACCGGCAGCATGCATGCAGATCAACTGTGCTGTAGTTGTGCAGCAAGATCAACACCTGCAGGCAGCCTCGGCGTGGATTTGCACAGTCCTACAGCTTACACACATGAGCATCTGCTCAGCCCCAGAGCGCATATCGGTGTGAGGAAATCCCAGGCAGAAACAAGACAACGCTAAGTGAAAGATGAACATTGCACCACGTTAGCAACGTAAAGCTTATTGAAGCAAATGCCCTTGCTGTTCATGTCTTATGTCTTGACCTTATTTCACTATGGTTTTCATTCTATAGATTTTAAATGCCTTTCGCTCAGACTTCCAGTTACTAGAGAAATCCCAGCTTTCAAATCACATGGCTATCTGACCTCAGGAAAGTCCTGAAACTCAGCTGTAGAGTTGTCCTCCATTAGTCAGACAAAAATTAAACAAACAGGAAATTTTTTCATTTAAAAAAAGTACCTAAACCAAGGCAGCCAAGTAGAATTTTACTATGGTAAGGAAAACGTTAGGTTTCTTCCAAGCAGCAGGATAAAAACTTTCCTGGTGTTTGTGATGAATTGCATATTCTAGGGCAGGTTTTATCCTCGGTTAAATGTGTACAATCGTCTTCAGCTGGGACAATATCACTATGGGTCAGAATTTGCTGCCATATATGTCTCAGCAACATATGTCCTACACCTGCATAAGGATATAAATATCATGAAAAGGGTACTAATACCATGTCTTTCTTGCTTCTACAATCTTAACAGCCAGTTGCTACACATTTAGAAAGAAATCCATGACAATGGATAGTAATGACAAATTACAGTAATATGTAAATTGTGCAGCAGTTAGCATAAAATATCAAGAAACTTGAAAATAACCCCTTTGATTCAGTGGAGCATCATGCAAAATTCTGTTCCCACACCTTGGCTCTCTCCTTCGGTTCTCAGCTGGGAAGATGCACTGACTGAAGCCAGACACATCCTGTCTCACAGGACACTGCTTTTCACAGAAGCTAAGCCATGGATTTTTAAATTTCCTTTTAATTTCCTGCCAATTTCTTGCAAAGAAAGCAGAACTAGAGGCAGCTCTAGTTTCTACCTTACACGTTTCATCTCAGGAGCATGTGACTGGGAACGCAAAAATCACGCCCGGGTTTCCCAGCAGCATCGTCAGAACTGAGTTCTGCTGCCCCGAAAGCCCGGGGCTAGAGGCGAGGCCGCAGCAGGAGGCAGAGCAGAAGGGAGGGCCGGGGCCACCGCAGCCGCCTGCTGCTCCAGGAGGCCCAGGACGGGAAGGACGTGCCCAGGAGAGCAGTGTGCAGGGCTGGGGCTGCTCCGGGGCCCAGGGCAGCCCGGAGCTTTGACAGTGGCACCTGATGGCAGAGGGCATTTCCTACACACACGCACCCTCCTCCTATAGAATTCCATTAAACACAAAGTGAAACAGGTGGCTTTCGGTAAAGAAAGTCAATAAAAGGTTTAAGTAGCCAAAAAGAAATCAATTGCCTCAGGAACAAAGCTGATACCAGAGTTTAACTTGGAGCAGAGATATGGCCTTCTTCCCAATGTCCCTAGGTGGCATTTGCCCCCCATCGGCTGGTCACCCAGGCTGGCTGATGGAGTGTCCAGGGTATGGCCCTTTCCCTGCTCCCTTTGTGCCTCCAGGCAAGCCCAGATGTCCCAGCTGACAATAGCTGGCTTCCATCTGAATTACTCCTACACCGCCCGTCCCCAGCCAGTCTCAGGTGACACTGTGGTACAACCATACCCCCAAATTACAGCAGTCTAAAATCAATTATCTGCGAGAAGCTTAGTGCTAAGCTGCCTCCTGTCCCGGCAGACACAGGCACAAGTGATGAACCGGGACGCTGCATAGCCGACCTCACGTGGTAAGCCAGAGAAACCCTCACCAGGTGATGAAAAGGAGTTTACGCTTTGTTTTATCGAACTTCTTAGTGTAACAAATTTTGAAGTGAAGTTTATGTTCATTAAGCTCACTTGTTTTCTTTCCCACAGATTTTTGCTAAATTACAAGAAAGTGGGCATAGATCCCTATTTGTTACATGTTTTGCTATGCTGTCACACTCTGAATGCACTGTGACAATTTTACTCCTGTCCTATTGAATCTGGCAGGCTTGTATGCTGATGATGCTCTGCTATCCCCAAATTACTGATTAGCTGCCAGAAAAGAAACTGTGATCAAGATATACGAGACACCTGCTTTCACTACACATTTCTTCCATTCAGTGCCCTTGGAGCTTAGCTTCCCATCCATCCTAAATCTGGAGAGCTATTACAACCTCCCATGAAAAAAAGATTATTTCAGAAAGAATTGCCTAAAACATCTAAGTTGTTTAGAGATAAAAACTGTAGTTAGTTCCACTTGCATTTTGTCCCTAGCTCCACTGTGGGCTTTCAAAAATCCCACCATTCCTTGTGGTTTCTTCCCATTACCTTCCCCCAAACCAGCCATTCTTCTGTACCCAACCCCAAAGCATGCATCAGTGGACAGAGCAAAAGCCACTTGCAAGGCTATTAGGAGTAAATAAAACTAAAAATAAACCCATATTGTTCCAACCAATTACAGTTTTCAAGAATAAGGCAAATAGAATAATAGTGTACCTGCATGTCTGAAGAGCGAAGTTAGAACTAGCTCTATGGAAAACAAGCCAGCTCCTTGCACCCCACTGGCAACTGATCGTCCCTTATGGCCCCATCTGTGTGAATGACTGAAAAGTTCCTCTGAGGTTTAACGGTATGAAACAGAGAAGCAGCAGCAGGGAAAGTTTTTTTTTTTCCTCCCCTTCACAAATGTCCTGCTTACTCTGGCTTTCTGGTCACAGAAAAAAAAAAAAAAAAAAAAAAAACAGCCAAAAACCCCCCCCCAAGTTTATTACACCTCCAGGCTGAGTGCCTACAGGGCTGTTTTTATTGCAGCGGCTCAGGCACAATTTATCTTTTAGCCCTGGTTAACTGGGGAGGGCCGGGGGGAATGTTATGACATGTGAGAGGAAGCGGGAGGGCGGAGGAGGGCGGTGTGAGAGTGGCTCCCTGGACTTTTTCTGCGCTGTGGAATTTCCCAGGCAGGGTGAGCCCTGTCAGGGACATTCCCCTGCCAAAGAGGCTGGCAGGAAACCCCAGGCTGGCGTAATGCTGCCAAATAGGGTCTAGAAAAACGCTGATGCAAGTTTTACAGCAAGCGCAATGAAAGAGGTCTTCACAACAAAGGGGTGAACAGAAATCCACAGCGTGCAACTCCGCAGGATTTCTTTCCTAAGATAGTTTGGTTCTCTTCCTTGACCACCTTCTATTTTCAGTACTGTGTGTACATCCGCAAGCAATCAAGAAATGTTTTTGTAACCCTTTCCTGTCATGGCACTACAGGGTGATCTGGACAAGCAGGTGCCTGTGCAGCAGTCACACAGAAAGCAAGAGTGTCCTGGAGATTTAAAACAAACAAAGAAGAAAAAAAAAAAAAAAAAGCTTCAGCCTTCATGAGTCAGAGCAGGAAAAAACACGTCTCTTTGGAGACTGCCTGGATTTCAGTGGGATTTTGCCTTCAGAAAGGCTGGGATGAATTTCACAGAAGCTAGCATCACTTGCAGTGTGCAAGCTCCACACAATCAGAAGCCTGATTAAAAAAAAAAAAAAAAGTATTTCCCTTAGTCATGGATGTATCAGATGTAAAAATAGTCATCTGCTTTAGTAGATACACTAACCTTCAGAAGGGGAGAAGTTCCAGGATTTTCCTAAAAGGAGAGGGGCTCCATATGAATCATCCTCGCCTTTCTTCTCCTTTCACCAGTGGCACATGCCAGGATGCCCCATGCTCTTTAAACGTGGCGAGCAAAGAGAGGACACCCAGATCTTCTCAGAGCAAACGTTCCTGGCTTCAATGCTTTTCACGAATGTTTCCCAAGCAGTTAACACATACTGTTACCAACAAGGTAAAAACAGTTAACCGCTTATCCCTCTGCCCCTTGCACCCCCAGTGCCTCCTGCACTAGAATGTAAATG
>VXAA01002052.1:683415-694996 GCA_013399115.1 Anseranas semipalmata
AAAAGAAAAAAAACACCATCAGACACTACCCCCACCTTCATCCTGCCTCAGCAAGCTGAAAGACGTAGGAGATCTTCTTCCCAAAGGTGATCATTTTGAAACCTTCCGCCTGCAGGCAGGAAATGCTGCGTGGGCTCCATCTTCCTGTTCTCAGATGTATTATATCACTGGAACATGTTCAACTGATAATCTTGATGGGCTCGATACTTTTCTTCGAAATAAGGCTATTTTGTTCCAGCCAAGGCTGGTATGTGATTGTTCAGTAGCTGAAGGCCCATGGTGCCCTCAGTCTTGTATAACACATGGCAGGGCAGTGCCCGGGCTGGACCCTTACCCAGCTCTCTCCTGCAGCAACTTCAGAGCTCAGGAGCTCTGTCTCCTAAAGCCATGGAAGATGCTCGTCATCAGCTGCAAACACGCCAGAGGTCAGCCCTATGAGGAGTGCCATTCACCTGTACAAACAGGCAGTCCTTGCTGCAAAGAAAAGGAAAATCCAAACAGGACAAGAACTAGAAACTGAGGCGCAGAAGGGCAGAGTGACAAAGCCAAGGCCAAACAGCTGATGCGTACCAGAGCAGGAAGAGCCATGATTTCAGTCAGAAATCAAAATACCTACTTGTAGCAGTATTTGTTGGACAGAAGAATAGGGACAATAGGATGTTAGAGATAAATCTGTTGACAAAGAATATACATTTCAAATGGTGGTTATGAAATTGTTGGGACCGGAAAATGCACATCTATTGGACACATTTTACAACAACAAAAATAATTGAAGTATTTGCTTGTTAATGGAGTTCTTGAGTTTTTTCATTAGATTTTTAAGACAATATCTTCTTTCCTTAAAGTAACCTTTTATTTCTAGCTTTACTCATCAATGCAAAGGCAAAAATAAGACACAGCAGAAACAAGTAATAATACAAGCACAAAGGGCAAAAATGATAAAGATGAAACAGAAAGGGAAGAAAAAATTAGAAGGAAGAAACAGCTAAGACAGAAATACCTGCCTCGCCAGTGGCAAGTGACAATTCCCTGAGAGAATCTGATTCAGGCAGAGAAAAAGGGCAGGCGGGACTGGAAAGCATGACTCACCTGTCCCAGGGGAAAATAGAGGGTAGGAAGGAGTGGAAAGAACCAAGTGCAGGATGGTGAGGAAAAAATAAATAAATTGTCAGTGTGTCCTGGTTCTTCTGCCTTTTACCTCAGGTACTTCTGTGATGCCTTCTCACCTGTTGAGCTCTAAAGGACAAGTCCCACCTTGAAGCTGTTTTGTGAGATCCTTCAGAGCAAGCTGCTGTGCCATGGCAGAGCAACAGTGCTTGTCACATACCTAGTCCCCATCAGTGCAAACAGCCAGCGGGGGACATGTGGATAGAGTGAGAAGGGAGAGCCCCGTACCAAGCTGAACCAAAAAATAACAGGCTCGTACAGATGTGCAGAAGGACCAAGCATGAGGGCAGCAGGTGAAAAACACTTGTCTATTTCCAGGGCTAGACAGGGAAGGGAGAGAATAGCAAGTGGAGGGGCCAGACAAAATTTTTCATGGATGGCTGAACCGAGGAATACAGACAGCCGTAGTGTGGACCTGCTGTCAGATCACACAGTCCAACAAATTTTTCCCCATTGCAGGAAAAAGTGACTTGAGATGGGCTGTTCTATCCCAGTAAAGTTTACTCCTCTATATCCTTTTGCGATGGTGTGTGTGTGTGTGTGTGTGTGTAAATAAATATCACATTTAACAGAACATTTAGGGTGGGGGCTCATCCTCAGAAGGGCAGTCTTAAGCCTACCTAAGTTATCAACATCTATATTATCAACTAAATTTCATTCTAAATTGAACTCCAAATAAAAGAGGTTCATCCAGTGGTGTTTGTGCCATTCATTTTTAAGACACAGCTACTCAGGAATTAGAAAATGAACGAGTATCAGCTTTAAGACTACTATATTGTGGCTTTTTCATTTGAGAGTCATCCCAGACTCTTTTTCAGTGCCTCAAAACCCTCTTCTGGCCACATTCATTAATGATTCACTAATCTGTTCAGCCCGTACCAGCTGACAGAGCTGGGATGCGGGGGAGCGCATATTGTACTTTCACTTGTGTTTAGTTATGTGCTCACTCTACATTTGGGGCTCATACAAAAACAACTCAAATGCTCTTAATTCTCTACCATCCTCCCACAAAATCCCTCTGCTCCACTCTAGGCAGAGAAGTTCCTGTGCAATTCACCATGACAGAATCAGAAAGCAGACCAGCTTATTTCAGCCCCCACCTAAAAAAACCCATGGAATATGCCCACCAGAAGCTAGTAAAACCAACAGCGAAGGAGGACGCAGTAACTCAGACAGCCCCCCAGATATGGGCTAGGTTACTTAACAAGAGAGCTCAGATCTGGGTGACAAGCACCAGAATTAACATTTCAGGAAAGATTCAAAGATCCAGATTCGGGGAGATAATAAAACATTTCCCTCATTTCAAATACATTGGTCCTGTATTGCAAGTAGGACAGCTAATGTGTTGGAAATTATCCAATACCTTGCTAATTGAGGATGCAGTGCTAAACCACGGGATGAACGCAAGTCCCATTTCAACTGGATCAAAACCCCTGAGGTCTCAGCTCTTTGCCAGTCCCCGTGAGCCTCCCACCGACCTGTCTGGCACTGCCAGGCGCCTCCAGTCTCACTTTCAGACACGCGGGTTCAAGTCCCTTCTGTGCCAAGCACTTGTGTCATGTGAGGCAAGTTACGCGCCTTCTCTGAGTCACCACCACTCTGAACAGCACATGACACATGATGAAAGCCTGTCTGAGAAGCTTGTGGACTGCTCCTTATTCTGGTTATAAATGTTTTGGTTTTGTTTTAAAAAGTTCCCCACCTCTGTTATCTCTCATGTCTACATACACGTGAAAATGTAGTATACGTGGCTGGGTAAACAAACTGTGAGCAAAAAGCTTTGCAGCAATACCTAACAAATGCTTAGTCTGGCATGGCTATCAAGGAGGGAGTAGAGAAAGAGGTAGCTAAGCAGCCTGGGTTAGAAGAATTGTTCCTTTTTGATGCATTTGGAGAAAATATATATCTAAGGAGTGACTCCATCGCACACAACCGGTATTGCCTTTGAAAACCTTCATGTGAAGAAAGTTAGGGATTTGGTCATCTCCTTAGTGTCACAGGTCAAGATCTTTGCATGATATCCTTCCTTCCCCTCCCTCCTATCCTTTTTGCTTCCCCTCTTTCCTATCCCTCACTCCCATTTCCTCTCTAAGCATGTCCATGGCCTGATCTCACACCACACTAAAAAGCAACTTATGTTTTGCAGCCCCTCTGCTCCTTTTTTGGCTAAGCGAGCAGGTGGGACACAATGGCAGTACGCTTCGCTTTCGGCTTCCAGAGCAAAACACAGGGGAAGCGACTTCGCCATCGCCCTGTTACCTAGTGGCTGTCCGGTGGCATTGCCGAGAGCAGGCTGCGGCTTGAGCTCGGTTCTGTTTTAGAGGAACAAGCTCACGTAAGAACAGCACCCTAAATCACACCACAGGACGTGGCCCCCTAGCCTGCCTCCTTCAGTGGTCGGCCTCAGATGAGAGGGGGAACAGAAAAACAGAGCAAACGCTTTGCAATCCTGCCTCAGTACACTCTTCTAGTTTCCATGACCTTGCAGTTGAGGGATTTTTCCAAGTCAAACAGGGTATTATTGGCTACGCCCATTGGAAAGCAGTGCACAGGGCAATGCACCCTGCTTGCTTGTTTGGCAGCTGCAACGTAACCCCAAGGCAACTTGGTAGCAGCCCCCCACCTCCTCCATCTCATCCCTCAGGCCAGCCCAGCGGCTCCCGGGTCTGTGCTGTGCGGCCGCTCCTTCCCTCCCTCCCCGGGACCCTGCGAGCACGGCTCTTGTCCTCACGTGGCAGCAGGGATGCAGCCAGGCGCCGCAGGATTTCTTGCATTCACAAGCTAGAGGAGCCATGACCACGCTGCATCTTCTCTGTTCTTCACACTGCTTTTTTGAAATGAAGTGGCTTAAGGATTTTCCATTGGCCAGCTGGGTTTTAAAAGCCCTCAAAGAAGCCTGTATTACGTACAAAGCTTTCTTACGTGTCAGGACTGATATGCTGACAACAGGAAACATCGTGTTTCAGGACTAGGTCTCATGCCAGGCTTGTGCCGCTTGTGCAGATCACTCCTCTCCAAATATACATCATCAGCTAAAGAAAAACTAAAGTGATTTTAATCTATAAACCGCTGTATAAAACTCCTACCCAACATGCAACAAAATGTAACAGGTAAAACTAAGGGAAATATGACACACTTCTGAAGCAACTACAGAAACAAAAAGGAAAGTTATGTGGGGTTTGGGCAAACAAGATAAACTGATACTAAAACAGATAAAACAATTTTAAGTGCACAAACTTTACTCTCTTTACTAGGAACTTTTTATTCTTTGAGCTTTTTGGCTATTTGAATTGCTTTTCTGATCACATCAGTAAATAAAATACATTACATCCTTCTTTGTCTTGTAAGCCTTTCAATAACATACATATAATAGAAAAAAAATCTGAAAACAAGTTATTTTTCTAACATACAGAGTCCTGCACTGCTACCAAGAGATAACAAGAGCCTTCCAAACAATCTAAATACATGAGTGTAAACTAAGAAGTGACCTGAACTTAACAAGAGCTTTATAAACTAAATATGCATTTTGTGACAGACATTTTTTTTTGCTGTTATTCAATCATGAGTGTAAAGATGTTTTAACCAACACTCCTGCAACAAAGCAAAAACCCCAGTACTCTTACCCTTCCCAGGAGACAACCTCAAATCTTTGTCTTTGTCACACATGCATGGAAGCATCATCTGTAGTACATAAAAAGTCATACAGATCCTTCTAGTAAGTTCCCATTTTTGAAATGTTTACATTTAACAAGTAAGAACAATGAAAAATGGTGATTTGAATCTCAAAGAAGAGATGCAATGGTGTTGCATAACAGAAGAAATGAGAAGCAATTGAAATTTTAATTTTAATAACATTTACACTAAACTTCTAGAATCAAGAAACCTGCCTAACATGATATATGAAAACCAAGATTCTCAAACCATCAGTAGCAGAAAATCACTGGGTATCAGTCTAATCTGTAAAATGGAGACTACTTATTTTATAAATTGCTCTGAAATCTTCTGATAAACACCATAAAAATACAAAGCCTTTTCCACTGGTATTTAAGTGAGTTGCATATGGAATAATTAAATCAAAAAGGAAAAAAACCCTCTGTTTTGAAAGGTTAATAGTCAAAAGGCTCAGAATGGGAATGAAAATACCAAAATTAATACAGTTTCTTCCATTCAACTGAAGAGAATGGAAAGGAAAACAGGGCTTTGAAAATCTCATGAAATAAATTTTTACATATAAATGAAGATACTTAACTGACAACTGAGAAATTCCTTTCAAGTCCTGTTTCGTATTAAGTTAAGAGGTTGGTTATTTTTTCAAGTTAAGTCCTCATTGAAATCCATTTAGAAGCTTAAAGGTCTTAAGAAAATGATTTAAAAATATTTTATTGCTTCTGATTATGTTTCTATATACAGTACATACACAACTGGTGCAACTGGTAACAAAAGGAGAATAGAAATGAAAACAAGCTTCTAGTTCAACTGAATGACAGAAGCATAGTGTCCCCAGTCTTCATCTTTTAACATCAGTAACTCCTCAGTTTCTCCCTTTCTTCTCCCCATCCATTCCAGAGCCCAAAGAAAACAAATATTGGTCCTCATTCCACATTAACTGGCAATTTCCCTAAAGCTCACGATCTATGTTAATCTGTTATTAAAAAAAAAAATAATAATAATCTAACTAAAAGGCAAAGGTTCTACCAGACTGTGATTAGACATCTGTGCTACTAGCAATCCAGTNCAAGCTCACGATCTATAAGTTAATCTGTTATTAAAAAAAAATAATAATAATCTAACTAAAAGGCAAAGGTTCTACCAGACTGTGATTAGACATCTGTGCTACTAGCAATCCAGTTCTTTTTCTTTCAGTTGTCGTAATACTTGAAGAGATTTGTTCTTTTCTATTTTTGATAGCTAACAGTGATGAAAAGTTGATGTTGAAGAACAGTAGGGAACACTAAAACATTCAGATAAGAAACATGTTGCCACAACACTTTCATATATGATATGGCTTTTTGAGGAAAACCAAATGGTTAGTCCACAAATTAAGTAGTATCCTTCAAAGTAAAAGTTTGAGGTCTTATTTTCATTAACATTATTTAGCTAGATTTGTTATTCAGGATGAAAGCCTTATAATCTACCCATTTTAAAAACACACCTAAAAAAGATGAAAGGTCATTTTGCATTGTGGTGGCTTACCTTCCCAGACCTGAATTGATGTGGTCTCTTTTCAGCAGAGGAAAAATTGCCATTAACATATTAAAGTCAGAAACACTTACTTAAAGCTAATACATGGACAGATACTATGTGAAGCAGTCGTCAGTAGCAACGGGCAAACTGGACCTCCTTAATCCTGATCTGAAAAGGTAAGGATAAATGCTATTCGGGTGTATGCGACTCCTCCATTCATTTTTAAGCATTTAAAATTTTCTAAGTTTATAGATGGATGCTACTGACTTTTACATGCCAAAAGCATTTACATTTGGTTTTAAAACAGTTCTCAGTTGTCCTTTAAAACGAAAAATGAACAAAACATAAAAACACTGTTCCTGTAGTAGTTAGCTCTCTTCAGGTTCCAGCAGTAACAACAGCACAATCTTCCTACACACAGCACCAAACCTGGCAGAGAGTAAAACACTTCTGATACAAAGATTATTTCAATTACTGCACTCTGTGCAACCAGCCCATTTATTAATTTTTATTTTCTCAGTTTGCTCACAAAGAATCAACTCCCATATTCTCTTTAAGCATAATGAATTTCTTCAGAAGCACTCCACTACGTCTGTCTTGATGTATTTCTCAGTAAGCCACTGAGAAAGTCTACCTTTGGCTTGAGTGGGACCAGAAATCAGACAACACTGAACACTTCTCTACTATATGATTTGGGGGCTGAATTTAATCAAAACACTAAAACAAAGTGCTACTAATTACATCTATAGACAGGTTCAGTCAAATTAGCAGCAGCAAACACCGCTCCAAGAGGCCCAAGAGCCACCTGCTTTCACACTGGCAAAAACACAAACATTTACCAAGCACCTGTATGAAGGGCAATCCTGTGTGTGTTTGTTTTTTGGGTGGGAATTTTTTTTTTTGACTCTTTATACTGGCAGCAGCAAAGCTGATGAATAAATGATAAAATGTTCAAACACAGAAGTAGGAAAGGAGGACGTCATCGCACGGCCGTGATGCTAGCGTGTGCCAGGCTTACACTGTTACCTACTTGCGAAACATTGTCAAGTGCATTCAAGTAACTTGGCTTCTCCATAGAGACACAATGGACATCTGTACATACAAAAGCACGTAACGGAAGCTCAGCTTTGCAGGAACATAATGGAATATGTTTATCTAACAGGGAAGGGAATTATTTTCATTAGGAAATGTCTCAAGCTTCAAGTAGGCAAGCCCGCAATTTTAACTTTAACTTGCAGAAATTGCCTGAGACAGTGTCTTCACTGAGATCATAATATACACATTTCTCTGTTACAGATAAATCAAGTAGGCAGTGTATCAAAGCTCAGGAGACATTCAGTAGTACAGGAAACCAAACTAAAATACCGTCTATTTGCATTATTTAGCAGCCATCTGTAAACACAAAGGTGCCTAACTAGTGTGCTCTACTAAATTTCAGCAAATTCTTGATGGCTTAATACTACAGACATTTTGATGGTGCTTCTTTGACTGACGTTAGTGGCTTTAGGACACCCCCTTCATACTTCTAATTAGGACTTCAAAACAAGAGCAGACATTGTGCTTCTCTGACTGACACAGGACTGCAGGGGATGCCCCTCAAACTCTAGAACTCTGGGAGAAAGACCACTCCCAAAAATCTCTTTCCCTAGGCTCCATACAGTTCTGAGCAGCAGATTCCATGTTGTATGGATTAAGCATACAGTGCAGACAACTAGTAAAGCTAATAACCCACATAATTCCCTATTGAAGCTTGTCAATTTAATTTAAGGTGCTCTGTAATAATCTGAGATACAAAGGATAAGGTTGAAAGGAATCCACCTTACAGGAAGATACGGCCTGAACAGCCAACTCTTCTCTGCCGTCCTTCACAGCTACCAGAGTTACGGCCAGCCCACTTATACCGCATGCAAATACAATAATCAGAACTCTTCCATACCATCCAGCAAAAACTCGATAGCCCTGCCAACTTTACTTCAGCCGCAGCAAAACGTGACATAGGGATACCTACTTGTGCTAAGTTTGCAGAGGGCACACATAAGATAGAAATGCATCTATTTGATTCCTAACAATTACTTCTTTTGGGTGCAAGTTATGTGGCAAGTAATGAGCCAGAGACATCTCCCAAGCATCCACAAAGTGCACAGCAATTCCTGAGAACATTTTCCTCATGACAGAATCAAGCTGAAGGGAATACCAGTCACTGTTAAAGAGGCTCACTTCTGGCCCAAGCTCCTGAACATTTGCGGTTCTGATGATGATTAAAGTCTTGGGGCTGCGATCCAGCAGTTGAATAACTGACCTCCGAATGTTCCTCAGCCGCCGAATGTACACTTCCACAGGGAAAGTGCTGAAGTGGGACCATATAGTTATGGCTATCACGGTGTTTCTCCCACCCACAATGCCATTCAGCTCGTTGGCAATGTAGCGCAGTTCACTGCTAAAGACTGTTGTAAAGCGAATGGGTGGCCCATGACAGCGGAACTTCAGTAGGATATTGTGCTTCAGGTCCACGGACATAAAAGGGCCCACGTTCTTAGGACTCCCCAGATTAAATTCCACTAGATCTGAAAACCCAAAAGCAAATGTTAGAAAAAGATGGCAGAAGAGATAAAACTATCAACAAGAGGCTAGGATCACAGGGCAACAGTAGCAGTAGGCAAGTGAGTACATAATCCTAAGAACCCTAGAATGAAACAGAAGATGAGCATTGTAAGTGTATTTCAGAGTGGAGTTTATCAGTGTTGAAATTTGCAAGATAGCACACTACGTTCAAAAGGCTGTCAATGCCAATGCTTTTTCCAAGTTTCCCAAACTGTTTTCTCTCTTGTAAAAAAGGAATTTTCCAAATAGACACCTCCAGTCACTGTTACCCTACGAATCCACTGATCTTGGCAACCTTTCTGGTAACTTCAGGACTCCATTAAATGTAATGAATTAAACTGGTCGACATCAAGGAGTCTTAAAGTCTGCATTTCAACACAATTTAAGTGTTTTGTGGGTAGCAGGGGTTGGGGAGCGAAAGAGGAATACCTAATCGGCTACTGAAATTCTGTTATTTAAGGAAAAGTTAAAATAAGGGAAACGGAAGAAAGAGCTCAGAACCAAACAACAGTAACGGAAGTCATTTGCTTCCTGAAGTCATTCTGCTACTTCACTTTATTCCAAAATTACTTAAGTTACTGGGCTCCTGCAAAGCCTTATACAGGCACCCTACATGAGTTTTGGTGTGCCCCCTCGTGGCCACATATTAACTCACAATAGCAGTAATGTCCTTAACTGATGAAACATTTTATAAAGACAGCTTTACAGATACTTTGTGGCCCTTTTTCCCCCCCAAAGGCCTACAAATTTCCAATGTTTGCTCAAACATATGACTGACTGACTTTCTGTCAGCACTTCTGACGGTGTTTTGCCTTTCCTCTTCCTTTTGATTTGTCATTATCATTCAATAAGATAAACTATGTCTGAGATGCAAGAAATAAAGCTTTGCAAAGGTCTTTAAGGACAAAACCAAATTTTAAAAAAAAATAACCTGGAACAACTGCTGTCAGATATTCAAACCACTGCCTTATTGTAGAGTCTCCAAACAAGTGGATCACTTTCCCTTGTAAGCACTTGCTTATGTCATCTGACTTGTTAAAATGATGGATCCAGTGTGTTCTTGGCCTCCAGTGGTCTTCATAGTAATAACCAGAAGGGGAAACTGTGGGATCTTCAGCTCTGGCCATACTGCTTGAATCTGGAAGAGGAAATTCTCTGAAATTAACATACAACAAACACAGCCTCCATAACCGTCATGGACACATATATCCAGTTTAAAGCAAAGTAATACAATATGCAACATACATTAAAAACCTCAATGCATCACATTCCTGTAAGCCCAAGTATTTTCCCCACTATTTCTGCAGCAAAACATACAGTTGACCACTTATAGTTTAACTATATCTCTGATGATGATTTAAAAAAAAAAAAAAAGTAAAATAAATGCATAGCTGACATTTTTCACACTTAGATAGAACTGCTCAAACTTGGATGCATGCAAAAGGTATAGGGGAATGCAGGCAGAAAGATCAGCAGAGCACATTATTCCTCCAGTCTGGACAGGATCCCAGAATTCCAAAGCCCCACTATTCCTCTGCTGCCAACAAAACATCTGCAATCCTCTGCGCCAAAGTGCACTTCTCCCCTCTAGCGGCCAGCCTGCCGACAGGAGAGGATGTGCAGCTGCTGTGCCTTGCTGACACCGCTCTACAGGAGCACCCTCTCCCACTGCAGCACTAGACACCAACCCCAAGGTGAAAACATGTGGGGGCAACTTGATACCACTCGTATTTGCTTCAAATAAAGAAATCCTTCTACGGAGTAGCCCCCACACTGACACTACACCTGCCCCAACCACACATGCTGTAAGAATGAAATCTGAATCATAAGGACTCCAAAACTAGGAAATGCCAGAATTAAATCTAACGCCAATAATTTCAGATGCCCTTTGAATGTATGAATTAATTTTTAATTCCATGGGTTTCATAATTTCTTTCTGCTGGCTAGCCCCTTCCTCTTTCACTGCCTGGGATAGGCTGCCCCCTAAGGAGTAACTAGGCTACACCAGGGAAGATCTGTTCCACAGGACTCCTGTTCACCTTGCAGAAGTCGGACAACACGTTGCAATCCAGGGCCAGAGACTACAGGAAAAGAAGCTGCAGTCTCATGGTTACATCAGTCCAACATTGCCGTATTTTTCTCAGCACCTAGTGTGACACCAGCACATCAAACTTTCATGAGGTCTTTAAGTACAGGTTTCTCCTTTACCACATATCTGTTCTAACACCTAAGGGCCTGGGAATGTGCTGACTCACAGCTGCGCACAGAGAAACCCAAAGCCACAGCCTGAACATAAAAGTTCTCAATGGCAGTAAACTGAGCAAGCACGGAGCTGTTCTCTGGCACCGAAACCAGCAGCACGGAACAGCCACGTCCATCTGTTAAAACACTTTTACCCACCTTGGCATGAAGAATACCTGGCTAAGAAAAGTCCCTGACGTGTCATAGCTTGCAGCTGTTTGGGAATGCACACGTCAACGTGGCCAAAATCATGCCAGGGACCATTCTAACTATGTAAAGTACTGGCAGGGGAGTTCCAGTGCCCAGAAGCACCCTCTGGTAGATGCTTCATTATAACACAGGTGTAGCCTAACTCTTTAAACACTCAAAAACAAAACAAAACCAAAAA
>VXAA01002052.1:695047-712689 GCA_013399115.1 Anseranas semipalmata
CAGGCATCTTTGAACATCCATCCCTAACAGTATTTTTTGGTCTTGCTGTTTCTATGCAATATTCTGTGTCTTACATCAATAGATGTTAGCCTCCTTAAACCTTACAGGGACACTGTAAAAAGCAAACTACTATGTTTGCATAACACAGAGACTGTAGTCTTGAGTACCACAGAAAAAGCCATTAGAAAATGATGACCAGAACATGATCAGAAGGCTGGAGCACCTCTCCTATGAAGACAGGCTGAGGCAGTTGGGGTTGTTCAACCTGGAGAAGAGAAGGCTCTGGGGAGACCTTATAGCGGCCTTCCAGTACCTAAAGGGGGCCTACGGGAAAGCTGGGGANCTGCCTATGGCAGGGGGCTGGAACTGGATGGTCTTTGAGGTCCCTTCCCACCCAAACCATTCTGTGATTCTAAAATCTTATCTTCGGATAATTCCTTAAATAATACGTAGCAAATAAGGCAAAGGGGCCAATGAAGAAAGGAGAGGGGAAAAAAAAAGCAACCAACTAATAATGTTGACTCATCTAATCCTTATGAAATAGGAATCTTACAAAGGAAAAAAAACTAACATCATATGGTCATGTAATTAAAGACAAATTCATTATGTGAATTCACAACTTCAATTCTTTTATTTCTTAAGTTTTGGTGTAAACATTTTGCATTTTTTTTTTAACTTTTTAATTGATTTGAAAATTAGGCATATACATACATAAAATAAGATATTAGAACAACTTGTAAACTCACAGTAAACTTAACTCTGACAGTTCAAATCTGTGGTCAGTATCATACCAGTTTTGCTCCAGAATTCAAAGAGCCATTACTTTTGGATTTTATGGAAGAGGGTAAAAGCTCTGAACTGAATAGTTACAAACCAAGAATAGAAATAGAAGCTTATATTTCAGAAAAGTGAAATTTTTAAAATAAACTTGATCTACATTTACCCCCATCAAACAGAAATATATGTGCAAAAACAACAAAACGAGGAATTTAAGTATGCATCAATCGTAACAAAGTCACACACCGACAACCTTTATTCCAATGTATTAAAATTACTTATTCAGAGACTGTTCCTGTTAGAAAGAATTTCCCTGAGGAATATTGTGCCACTCCTATCTGCCCTTTGTAACCCATCATTAATCCTCAGGAAATACAGACAGGCTTTGATCATCTGTACCTCTTGCAAGAAGAGTGACATAATCAAATTTCAAATTTGCAGCAGTTTCTGTGAGAAAACTTAAAAAAAGACATCAAACAAACAAAAAAAAACATCTCATCTAAAAGGTCTGGAGAAAGAAGGGGGAAAATGCTGCTGCTCTAATAGCAGATTTATTTTATTTTATTTTTTTTCCCCTAAGTGAACAGCAGAACTAAAAGCAAGGCATGCTATAGGCTGCTTTCTTTTAAGACTTTATTGCTCAGGTCAGGAACTCTACCTTTAAAATCTCTTACAGCCTTATAGAAAAACATCTGAAAAGCTTTCAGTTAAGAAGTAATTCTCTGTGCATCCCATTTTATGCAGGGTTTTTAGAGGCATAAAAAACACACATATGAATATGAATGAGATGAATCCTTTAAGTTTAATTTAGCATAGACTGTGTTTTTGTTCTGTGTTTAGACACAATACAGAAAAGTTAGGTTCTGGTCCACAACTTTAGGCTATGACGCCCTGCGGTAACACAAGTGATAGTAATAATTAAATGTAAATTGTCTAAAATCTATTACATCAAATTCTTAAAAGAAAAAAAAAAAATTAGGAAACACCCCACAGCCAGTTTTGCTAGATTAACCTGAGAGTCTGATGAGCAGCTACTTTAAGACATTTTACCTCCGAGTAAATGCTAGAAAAAAAGACGCTTTTGGCAAAAGAACAGCAAACAGCTTTTTTGTTTTTTTGCTAAAAATCCCATTTATGTATGTAATTTTAGACAAATTTGCTCTTAGCCCTGGGCTTACATTACAGTAACATCCAAAGACTTTAGTCTTCAATAGAAATTTAAAAGTACATTTCTATTCCATGCTATGAAAACAAAAAAATCCATTACTACCTCATGCTTTTGTTCTTTTTATAGATTTAATTATCAATTACAAACAAGAATCTTACAAAATTCACTTTACCTGTAAAAGCCCTGGGCTTTACAACCACTGAATCAGGTCCACTGGAGAGTATCGGCCTTTTGATATTCACATCACTTGAACAAAAATTAAAATGATAATATTATAAGGCTGTAAAATTTGAAGTTAATATTAATCTCACTTTTTCTTAATCCACTTTGAATAAGCACACAGGACCCACAATAAGAATTTTTAAGTTTACTCCATACAGCTGAATTCATCATGTATCGATATCCTTAAGCCCCCTATCACTGTTCTGAGTCAGCACTCAGGATTTAAGAGCACTAGGACACAAATCTTGTGCGCATTTTCACTGCCACAAACCTAGATAAAGCTATCAAGCTATTAGAAGTCTGTTACATGCTTTGGGGGATGAACCACGAAGACGGGAAGTTCCCAGCTCGCGGTGCCCAGAGGCAAACCACTTGAGAGGGTGTGCTGCAAAAGCAGCTCCCAGCTCTGCCCGATCTCTGTGGCTGCCTACCGCAGTAAATACCTCAAGTCAAGGTAGCTACTGCTTTCAGCCTCCGTAATCCCACAGCCTGCTCCGCAGCAAGCAGCGGAGCTTGCGGCAGTCCAGCACAATCACCGCCTGCAATTTTAGCTCTAGACTGCGCTACCGGTGGCGTGACCTGCCTCTGGGGATAACAGTAGTACCAGTCAACATCCAGGCAACTTCAGACATCTCCAGCAATAAGGTCTCCCAGCAGGACAGCAAGGTGCTGAATATGGAGACAAAGCTCATCCCCCTAAACACCAAGAGCCATCAGAAGTACTTGTTGGTGGACATCAAGGAATTCTGATGATTGGTGTTGCATCTGTATCACTACTGTACAACTGTGGCAAAGGCAGAGATTTAATACTAAGCTCCTGTTTTCTCTGCTGTTGCTGTTATACAGAGAATACTCTTCTAATATTTTTCTCCATTTAAGAAATAAACTATTTGGAATTTCTATAAGCCATTTCAGTCAAGGATCTCCGAGCTGAACAAAATAAAAACAAAAATAAGCTAAGGAAATGTTACACTCCATTTGGAAGCATCACCAATCAGTATCAGCCATATGTTACAGATGATGTGTCTGAGCCACAGGAATTCAAAAGATCCACTTACAGACTGTTTAGAGCTGCTACCCTGAAGTCTTTCCCAATCCAAGCCTCAAGCTGACATACTGCTGAAACACTTCGCTTCCCCACCTTTTTTGGAGAGCAAGGCAGTAGCCTACACCCACAATTCTGACACAACACAGTAGCTGTCTAATTTCAGCTGAGGGTATAGACAGAAGTAGTTGTATCATGTCTACCTGTACACTAAAGATATATATATATATATAAATTTTTTTAAATGCAGAATCCAGAAGAAAAAGACTGAAATTAATTTAATTTGATACCTTACATAACATGCACAGACCATTTCCACTTACAAACCTATTGCTCAGCAGTTTGTTCTGCCAGGTGTTTTCTTCATGACTGACTTAAGTTATGCCTAACAACTGAAAGTTGTACTGAGCAGTCACAGAACCACAGAATATCCCGAGTTGGAAGGGACCCGTAAGGATCATCGAGTCCAACTCCTGGCACTGCACAGGTCTACCCAAAATTTTAGACCATGTGACTAAGTGCACAGTCCAAACGCCTCTTAAATTCAGACAGGCTCGGTGCAGTGACTACTTCACTGGGGAGCCTGTTCCAGTGTGCAACCACCCTCTCAGTGAAGAACCTCTTCCTGATGTCCAACCTAAACCTCCCCTGCCTCAGCTTGACACCATTGCCGCGGGTTCTATCACTGGTGATTAAGGAGAATAGGTCGGCGCCTGGCCCTCATTAAGCATGGCCTTTGCTGAGGATAACAACCAATCAATACTTTGTGCAAAAATAAGCTTAAAGCCTGGATCTTTATTTAGGTAGTTCAGACTCTACCAGAAATAAATCTAAAAGCATTGTTATTAGTATTTCAAGCATAGGTGTGGAAACAAAAAGTAAGGAAACAGTCCCCAAAACCACCACCAGATTTAGACAGCGCGCTCTTGTGAAATTTAGCAGGTGCACCCAGGACTGAATGCAAAGTATAGGGAGAGGGCTACACTCAAGTTTTAGTTTAACATTACTGTACTCTTGCATGGCTGGACGGAGGGGAAGAGAATACTCAACCACTCACATCAAACACCTGCTCCTGCAGATAGATTGCCAGCCTTAGAGGGGGCATGTATCATATTTCACCAATAACCTAAAGTTTGTCTTAAAAAAAAAATTTACTTGAGTGAATAACTATGAAGTCAATAACATACAATAACAATAACATACCTTTGGAAAAAGAGGCTTTCCTCTTGTGTCAGAAGACCTTTTTGATATCCACCCTTGGCATGGCTGATTCGGCTGGCACAGGACAGTTTTCGTGGCTTGTAACAGAACCATGGCTCACCCGTGTATAGATCTGTGAAGTTACAGACTGGAAGATCTCCAGACAAGCACACATTACACTCGGTAGTTTCTGAATACCTCCCAGACTTGAATGAGCTTTTGAAATAGACCCTGTCAGGCCTTTCTTCTCGTAAACGCAGGAGGACTTGGATTGCTTCACTCGGATGGACAAGTGTCACAGATACTTTGACCTCTCCCGGCCAAAGCAAAGTAAAAAAGACTTTGTAAAGGCCATTATGGCAATCTACAATCCTTCCTGTTGCTCCAGCTTTCAGCAGAGGAGAGTGGATTCGTGCCTGTATATAGTCTCCACCATATTGCTTGGGTTTTCCTTGGAAATCCTTCATCCGAACGAGCACCTCTAACTGATCACCCACCTTGAAGAACCTGGTAGGCTTCACAATCACAAAATCACTATGTACCGGATCAGTGCTTTGTACAAAAGCAATTTTGTCATCAGGGGGTTTTGGCCACTGTATTGCAGCAAGCAACGATTCCTGTTCCACTTGTTCTCTTTTGGATAAAGTCTGCTGCTCATAACCACAGTAAGGCTTCCTGGTAATTTTAATTGTCTGTGATAGAGAAGGCTGGTCATTGTTTTCTGTTATCCAATTTGATCCTGAAACTGCGTCATCATCCAGGTGCTGGGAAGGGAAAAGAATACCTGAAACTGTGCTATTAAATAAAATACTATGAATAACAGATGGTTTGTCAGGGAATGACCCTAAGAATTGGAGTTTGTTTTACATAGCTTTGAAGCTGACCAAACAAAGCAACTTTACTAGAACATAAAAATCTATTACCTTGACCATGAATTTCTAAAGAAACGGTTGTGTGATCTGTGGTTACCCAAAGGCTAATTTTATCCTTCTCTAGCAAAAAGGCTTTTATATAAAGCACACTCAGTATTTTCACCGCTAGTGCATTCTGTAAATATCAGCATTGTGAAAAAATTACGAAAGGTCATATGATTAAACAGTAAAATAACTCACATTTAATTTTCTTACTGTAGCAACATTTTAGTCTTAAAGTGCTATGCTGGTTTTGGCTGGGATAGAGCTAATTTTCTTCATAGTAGCTCATAAAGGGGTATGTTTGGGATTTGTGATGAAAATAGTGGTGACAACACACCAGTGTTTTAGTTGTTGCTGAGCAGTGCTTACACAGAGCCAAGGTCTTTTCCATTTCTCAAGCTGCCTGCCAGTGAGTAGGCTGGGGGTCCTGAAGAAGCTGGGAGGGGACACATCCAGGACTGCTGACCCCAGCTGATCAGAGGGATATCCCATACTACATGATGTTGCACTCAGCAGTAAAAACTAGGGGTGGGAGGAGAAGTGTGCTAGGGCTGCTGTTGCTCGGAGGACTGGCTGGGCATCAGTCAGCTGGTAGAAAGCACTCACATTTTGCATCACACTTTAAAAAACACACTGCTGCTGAAACAACAACAACAAAAGAATGAATTATCTTTAAGTTATCTTTATCTTAACCCACAAGCTGGTTGTTGGTTTTGTTATTATTAAACTTTTGCCCTTCCGATTCTCTTCTCCATCCCACTGGGGATGAGGAAGTGAGCAAGCAGCTGCGTGGTGTTTAGCTACATACCAGGTTTAAACCACAACAAGCACGAGGTCTAATAGCTGCCCAGTATAATGCAAGGGAATAGGGTTTCTTTGAGACATTACACTGCAAATTAATTTGATGCACCCCTTACTCGTGCCTTCAAGATAAGTCTGCTGCATGTAGCAGCTGTGTTCATTTTTCTGGTCACATTCATGTCGCTCCTCATTTAATTAGCTAAAATGTGGGTTTCACTATCACATACACACTGAAAGAAATGGAAGAAAAGAAAGGAGTGCTTCAGAGGCAATGAATTCATGAACTGGTGGGTGAGTAAAATAGTCTAGGAAAAGTCAGGACTACACAGACCAAAAAAATTTTTTTTTTTTTGAGAATTCTAAATCTATATACATTTTGTTCTAGAGCTAAATAAAACACAAGCAAAGCATTCCCAAATCCACCAAAGAGTTTAAAAATTAAAATAGTTAAATACTATGTAGGACTAGAAGAGGGAGCTTTTGCTGTGACTTAAGATCAGTGTCCAAAACCGTATTTTAATGCATATGACCGGAGAGATGAGATCTTCTTCATGACCTCACACAATTTTGCAGGTTTGCATTAGGAAAATTTATAAAAATAGCACAGTCTAAGACTCCAGAGTCACCCGTGAGATTTCTAATCAGCACATCCAAACTTACACCTTGAATATACACAAAATCAGCAGTTAATGAGTATTTAATTATCAGGTATATGTAACAGAACTTATCCATACTCGTATTTCATATAGAAACAAAATGTCAAATCTTTTTTCAAGCAAAGATGAAAATTATAAATTGTATCATTCATATGACAGCAGAGAATATGCTAGCTTAGACTTGAAAGATTTTTTAAAAACTACACTATTTGAAAAATTTTAAAAGCTGACTGTACTTATCCATATCCTAGTCTTTTCTGTTTCACTTCTTGTGTAATTTACTGTTCAGTAATGTACTAAAATTGCCAGAACTTACGTTAAACCTCTTTCATTGTGGCAAACTTTTCTTAGTCCATAACAAGTATCACCTAGAGTACATGTATATACTAAGTAGCTCCCCCTGGTATATTTAGTATACTGGCATATTGACATAAAAATAATTGAATCTTCTGTTGTTCAAATGACTTTTTTTTATTTTTTTTTTTTTTAAGAAATGTAAACCTAGCAAGGAATAGAAACTTACAGGCTTTTGAAGCCCATTACATAAGAAGTTGGTTTTGATCTGCCTAGAGTAAGAGGATATTGAGCACATTGTGATGTGGACATCTACAGAATTTTCTGTTCAATATCCATGTTAACTACAAAATATGAAATTGTAAATTGTTATATTTTAACTATACAATATAAATTAACAAGTATCTGTGGACACACATGCTGTTGGTTCTTTTATTTTGTTTGTTCATTTTTGTTTGTTTTTAATTATGTTTCATAATAGAACCTTCTGCTTCTGTTTTACTTTTCCATCCTGGATTTAAAAAAAAAAAATTCCCTGAAGCCCATCCAAGGTAACTTACATTTTTTTTTTTCCATCACAGTAGGCAAAAATGCAAACATATCTTTGCATGTTACTTTTACTAACCCAGTAAATTTCAGGCAAAGCTGAGAATGAATCTCAAGCACGATTCAACTTTAAATCTTGCCTACATGCATTCTTGAATTAAGCTAAGTTTCTATCTTTGGATACCTTCACAACATCTTCTTTTCTTTTGCTCATGCATATATGTGGCATGGAGAATACTGCATGGAAAGATTTTAAAAAATTAAGTATATATTTGAACACATCCAACAGGCTGGTAAGTATGTCTGAATCAGCAAAAAATGTAAGGGTTTTCCTAAGGAGGGATATGGGAGGAGAACAGGCGTGTTTGCATAACTCTTGGGTTCAGTGTACATTCTCAAGAGAAAGTTTAAATATTTTTAAGCTGGTTCTTCAAGGGGTGGGAGTGGGAAGGGATGGAAAAATTGTATATATACTTTCAAGTGAACAACAGAGACACAGCTGTCTAAGAAGGCCTTAAAAAACAGACCTATCACCATTTTAACTTTCTATACATTTCTTCATGGTTTTTAACCTATTCTTTCTGTCAAAGATTTGTAAGATGCTGTTTATGTCCTAGCTGGCCTTTCTGAAGTCTCTCCCTTGGACAGGGGTATCTAAATCTTTCAGTAGAAAAGGGTGCAGGGGACACTGAGCCAACTCACACATTCACAAAACAAAGGAGAGAACATAGTTCAATGTTCCTAAAACAGTCTACCTACACAGACTTTTTAGCACAGCAGCAGGCCAAAGCTCTTCACTTGTATGCAGGTGAGGTCTCAGACAAGCACCGTCACCTCAACTCAAGCATCTCCAGGTTATGATAAAGCAGAATTGACTACACCACAAATACTTCTTCAGGCAATTTTCAAGGAGAAGAAGAGGGGAAAAACAAAGCAAACAAACCCAGACCACACCCTCTCTATAACGAGAAATCCAAACCTTCTTTCACATCCTGAAGGACCATTCTTTCTGTAACATCCTCGTTCATCTTTACAGATCTCTTCCAAGCCCAAACAAGACAATTGCAGAATTATAAGCTAATGTCTGAAAGTAAGCTATACCACGTATGGTATTCAGAGGAGAAAATATTGCAGAGATTTGCTTTTCCAGCTAAAGAAGGGAAAGCTTCAGAGTCAATTCATATACTGAAGATCCTTGACTGGAATAGAAATGCTTTACAAACCATCTTCCTTTCTAAAACGCTTCTCAGGCTCATTTCCAAACAAGCACTCAAACTCTCCTATCCCTATGGATACGCATGGCTCGCCCTGACATGGATTGATAGCTTAGTTTACCCCCACTCCATTCCCTATCCCCTCTTTCACTGGCATTTACAAATCTCTCTGGCTCCTGCATGTTAAGAAGTGATACCGAGTCCATTCAGAAGCCTGCCATGCTGAACTGTGGGCTCTCTACTCTAGTCAGCAGTACAGAATCATATTTCCTGTGGTAGGGCAGATAAAAAGCATTTCTCAAGGTTTCTCAGGAGTCCTCTTCCTTTATCTTATGACACAGATACTTTCAGTTTTTAAATGCAATCTCCACTGAATAACACTTGCCCTGCTTTATTTCCATATATGCTCCATTCAAAATGTCTTGATTTTGAGTGCAATTCCAAACATCTGTTTATTTGCTGCATTCTAAAGTTAACCAGAACCCAAATGTGATCACAGAGTAATTTAATGGATGTCAACTGAGTCAAGCAGGCAGGACAGAATAGATTACACATTAATTAAGCACAAACAAATCCACAAGCTGTTCCTGGTATACAAGAGATTTGTCATAAGCAGGAGAAAAAGGATGCTGCATTTTCTGAAGAGCTAATGAAAATTTCACCTCAACTATTCAACTTTTAGCATTCTTGCTGCCAACTAAGCAAAAATTAGGTATAATGTATAATCCCAGTCAGGCAATCACACTCTCAAAGATATGTCCCTGCCATGTTGCCCCTGCTCATGGCAGGGGAGTTGGACTAGATGATCTTTTAGGGTCCCTTCCAAGTCAAACCATTCTGTGATTTTACGATATTCTAGAAAGGTTACTGGGGATTTTGTTAGACCTGCAACGAACACTTGTCCTCAGTTAAATGCAACAACATAGGTGGCTGATTAAAAAAAAAAAAAAGCTGAATATTTCAATTGCTGCTGAAAAGGTGCAACTCCATCTATATTTCAAAGTCCAATATCCTCCATCAGCTGTAACTGTTAGTTTGGCCTAGTACATCTGGAGCAATTGCCATAAACCTGTGTATGTCACTATTAACATTAGAGCAGGAAACATCACAGGAGGTTCCCAGATGACAGGCATGGCAGTTTAAAAAGCAGATCAAGTTCATCCAATAGAGAATCTTCATTAATGCAGCAGACGATATTTGAAACTGAACAAATACCAGTTACTGAAAGGCCAGTCATTTTCAGTAATTTTACACTCCAGGTACTTTATCCCTAGATGTTGTCTAAGACAGGCACAAGATCAGTTCATTGTCTTTACTGCCTCACAGCACTGAGTGGGTGCTAAGTTTCTCCAAATGTCAAAGCCAAACCTAAAAAGCCACCATCTGACAGACAAGTGCTCCAGCAATAATCTGAACATGATGATGCAGTTATCTTCTGTAGGCATCTGCGATTTACCAGCAACAAGAAAAATCTTTGTTACATAGTTTTTCTGTTCAATTCCAGCCATTCACATTCAACCACTCTTCCATTCTTGCAAGACACTTCCCTTTCCCCCCAGTACTTTCTCTTTTCTAAGTGTTTTTAAATAAAGGAATGCTCAGAACCAATCCTGAACTGGTTCTGTCACTCTAGAGACAATTGGTACAGGCATATCAACACTCTTGTAACCTAAAACCATGATGTTGCTCCTTGATACTTTGATCAATAACCTGATACTTTGTATAAAATTATTGAACAATTTTCATCTGCATGGCTATGTTCACAAAAAAAAAAAGATAAAAATACAGTTCTTCTGGCACTGTAATAAAACAGTCAGCTGACAAGGAAGGAGTGACTCCATACTAAAAAGCAAATTAAACAATAAACAGCTTATCGGATATTTTGTGGACAGCTTGATTTTATTTTCAGTTTTTTAAAACAAGGTAAAAAAAGTAAAGTTCTGGACAGACGTGGGACTCTTGAGAGGGTATCATTAGTAGCTCAAGGATTCAAGAGGGAAGACTGACATGAAAAAATGTAAAGTCCTAAAGAAAAAAAACAGAGAGGCTAGCTGTGGGCTAACTAAGAATTGCCTGCAAGTCTTTAGCTTTAGTCAGCTACACTAGATGATTTATGGGAAAAAAAGTATGTCTGATGCATTTACAAATACGTCTTCAACAATAACCAACAATAAGCCTTCCTTCTTGAGCCTGAATGGATTTCATTAGAGTTATTCTGTGAAAGCTTTCTAGAACTTTTTCCTGGCTTTGATCCCTGCCTGTGAAGAATCAGCATAGGTACCTATACCAGACTAGAAAGCTATGCCTAAGACAGAGACAAATACCAGATCAGGTCCATCCAGAAAAGTCAAGACAACAAAAGAGGCTAAAGTTTCATGTTGCAGTGTGAAGACTTACTTAATGCAACACAAAACTGAGTTTGGAATATCAGATATACAAAGGTCAACAAAGCCATGTAGATACTTATCATGAATAGCGTCGATAAAAAGCACAGAGTGAATGCCCTTACTGCATTTTTCCTTTCACTCTCAAAGCCCTGTCAGAGACCCAATCTCTAAGAAACGTAATTTAAAAAGAGAAAGAAATGAAATAGTCTAAGTTTCAAAAATATCAAAGCTGCTCTTCATTCAACAACCTCGGTGAAATAAAAGAGAAAAACAGCAAGAGACAACAAAAGAACAGCTGTCTTCTACACTGTACAAAAACAGTTATACTAACTGAGACTACAGGTCCATCAAATGTACTATCTTGTCTTCCAGTAGTTTCCAACAACAAGTATGTGGGGAAGAATAAAGGCCAAACATGTTGTGATACTTCCTCCGAAGACTTATCGAGTGTCTAGCAATGTATGGTTTAGGGACTTCTTTACCAGGGTTGACACCTTTATATTTAATAACTCCTAATGGATTTTTCCTTTTCTCTGTAGAAAAGGACCTAGGGATTCTGGTGGACAGAAAACTGAGTAGGTGTCAACAGCACAGCCTTGTGGCAATGAGTTAACAAGGACATAAACACTGAATTGAGGGAAGTGATAATTCCCCTCAGCTCAACCTTGGTAAAGCCATATCTAGATCACTATGTCTGGTTTTTGGACACCCAGTACCAGAATTAAACTGAAGAGATAAGCTGAGAACCCCTAAGATGACTATGGGTCTGCAATACATGACATACCAGGAGACACTAAGGGAACCAGACTTCAAGACTGGAGAAAACTGAGAAGGTATCTAAGTACAGTTTTTTCCTACCTAAATAGGAGTTAGAGAAATTGGAGTCAGAAGCACACAGTAAAAGGACAAGAGGCAACTTCCACCTGCACATGAGTTACATTCTTCCCTATGCACAGCACCGAAAGGCTGCCTGGGCAGGCTGTAGAATGCCTCATCCTTGGCGATCATCAGAACTCAGCTTAAGAGCACACTGAGCAATCCACACTAACGTTGAAGTTAGCCCTTTGATGAGAGTGTTAAAGACCTCCATACATCCCGTCCAGTTTTTTTTGTGATTCCATGTTTCAGGTAAACACCGTCAGTCACAATTCCAACCTTGTAGGCAGAAAGGAAGAACGTTGTTCAAGCCCTTTGCAGAAGAAACACAGTCTCCACTTACCTCTAACTGAAAAAAGTTATGGACCAGCACCACAACAGCCAGTACTGCCATAAGCAGGCAGAAGATTTGCAATCTGAACGAGTCACGCCACATTGTCCATTCATGTCTTTCCCTCCCATGTTAGACGCTGCCATGATTTCCATTCACCACAAACATGAATGTCATTTCTTCTCAGTAGTGCACACGTGAGTTCAGCTGACTTCCACTTCATTCCTGCAAGCACATTTACAAAAATTATATTAAGCCAAAAATATTACTATAAGTAAAGTAGCATTTAACACCAAAAGCATATAAATGTTGGAACTTTGCACTGCAACAACTGGTACAAAAGACTTGGTAAGTCAAAACAGATTTGTGGCAATCTGAACAGTACTATCTGCAACTCTCTTGGGCAGATCAAGGCAAAACATTACAAAGCCAATCTCACCTGTATTTGACAGAGAAAAATCAAAAGAAGAGTGTGACATTTCTGTCTGGCAACCACGCTGTCACCATCCAGTCATTGTGAGCCCAAGACTTTTAGCAGAAACTTACAGTTTTAGGCTTCCCCACATTTACCTGACTGGAGATTCCAAGAAGTTGTTATTAAGGACTGAGTTCTGAAGTAAGTCTGGATAAGCAAGATAAAAGGTATTTTCTCCAGCTTTCTGCTGGGGAGAGGAAAGAAAATATCTGCAACACCTATCAGTTCAAGAGAAAATGTCTACCAGAGCTGGATGCACTAAAATTGAAAACTGCAGAAATCTTCTCTAACACTAGACTATCCTCTCTGATTTTTTTTATCATTCCTTTTACATCATGTACTCTTACACAGCTCTAATGGTTAAAAAAAAAAAAAACTTTAGAAGAACGCAAGATTGTTTTTACAAAATACAATAATAGCCATGCTTTTATAAAACTTAACTTTCATAAAATGTAGCGTTTCCTTGACGTTGCTTGAAAGCTGATCTGTTATAGAACCCCAGACTTAACAACTGTTGAGAAACTGTTCTCACAGCTTAATGCTTAAGTTTGAATCTTTCGTTTTCCTTCTTTTTGAAAGGGACAATTTTAAGGTAGTCATTTTGCAAGCAAAAAGGGTTCCTTTCTTGCAGAAGAAGAAGCTCTGAACTTGGAAACACACAACAGATGGTGAGGAGAGACAGTCAAAAGAAAGCAGTCTCTTTAAATCCAATATTCTCAATGCAGCATTACTCACGCAAACATCCACCGAGTGCAACAACATAATCAAATGATTAGATAAACTTTGCATAACTTTCTATAAATAGTTTAACTGAAAAGCTATAGAATTTATTAAGACTATATGAAGAATGTTGCATAAATTTAAAGATAACGATATATTAAATATCAAAATTTATCAAAATATCAAAATGGAAAAACTGAAAAGTTGGGCGGTGAGGAACCTCATGAAGTTCAACAAAGGCAAATGCAGGGTTCTGCAGCTAGGGAGGAATAACCCCATGCACCAGTACAGGCTGGGAGCTGACCTGCTGGAAAGCAGCCCTGCGGAGAAGGACCTGGGAGTCCTGGTGGACAGCAGGTTAACCATGAGCCAGCAGTGTGCCCTTGTGGCCCAGAAGGTCAACGGTGTCCTGGGGTGCATTAGGAGGAGAGTTGTCAGCAGGTCGAGGGAGGTGATCCTCCTCCTCTGCTCAGCCCTGGTGAGGCCACACCTGGAGTGCTGTGTCCAGTCCTGGGCTCCCCAGCACAAGAGGGACATGGAGCTCCTGGAGCGGGTCCAGCACAGGGCTACGAAGATGATGAGGGGACTGGAGCATCTCTCATACAAGGAGAGGCTGAGAGAGCTGGGCCTGCTTAGCCTCAAGAAGAGAAGGCTGAGAGGGGATCTTATCAATGTATACAAATATCTGAAGGGAGGGTGTCAAGAGGACGGGGCCAGACTCTTTTCAGTGGTGCCCAGCAACAGGACAAGAGGCAACGGGCAAAAACTGAAGCACAGGAAGTTCCGGCTGAATGTGAGAAAACATTTCTTTACTGTGAGGGTGACAGAGCCCTGGAACAGGTTGCCCAGCGAGGCTGTGGAGTCTCCTTCTCTGGAGATATTTAAACCCGCCTGGATGCCATCCTGTGCAATGTGCTCTGGGTGACCCTGCTTGGCAGGGGGGTTGGACCAGATAATCTCCAGAGGTCCCTTCCAACCTCAACCATTCTGTGGTTCTGTGATTAGCTAACTAAATCATTTACTAGATGAGCATAAAGTAGAAAACTGAAATATATTACTGGATAACCAGGACAGTCTCAGAATAGACCATGTATGAAATTGCTTTATGAGGATTATATGGATTATAAGTGCAGTTGCTTTGCTGAGAATTACAGAGATTGCATCTCTGACTAATGAACAAGCATCAAAAGAGCAAGACACCCATTAAAATAAAGGTATCAAAGCAACAAAATGCAACAAAAATGCAGATTTGTTGGAACAGTTCTGTGCTAATATTAAGCTTGGACAAAATATCAACTAGGGTTTTAAACAATAACTGATGATGAATATACTTAAATAAACTGAAAAGCTAATTTAAGGCCACATATGACCATTTGAGGAACAGAAACAAATATAATATAGAAAAGGGTAATTTCCAGTTTTGTTGCTGAGAACACTCTTCAAATCACTGAATAGCCAGAGACATTGGAAGTTAATAGTATGTCATTTCATGCACCTAGGAAGGCCATATAGGCTACTCCCACATATTTTTGTTACTCCATCCAAATATTGCCTGGATCAATCATAAGCACCAAATATCATAAATAGAATCATAGATTCATCTAGGTTGGAAAAGACCTTCAAGATTACAAATCCAACCGTCAATTGGACAAGTCATCACTAAACCATGTCCCTTAGTACCACATCCACACTTCCCTTGAATACTTCCAGGGATGGGGACTCCACCATCTCCCTGGGCAGCCCCTTCAGTGCCTGACCACCCTCTCCATGTAGGAGAGGGCAACTGCAGGAATAATTGCAAGCCTTCTCTACCTTCAGATGAGGCTCTTGTGGTACTCTGAGTATCTTCAGACAAGCTTCTCTCTACCTCTGGTTTCTTATCCAGGTGATACAATTAATGACTGACTGCCCTTCTTGCAGTGAGGGGCCCAAAACTGAACACAGTACTCAAGGTGTGGTCTCACCAGCGCCAAGTACAGAGGGAGAATCACTTCCCTCTGTACTTCCCATGCTGGCCATGCTATTTCTGATACAGGCCACCTGTGCACACCACCTGCATAAGGAAGTTATCCTTCACACACTCGAACAATATCCTAGACTGCTTCCTCTCTGCTGTATTGTATTTCCAGCAGACATCTGGGAAGTTGAAGTCCCTCATTGGAACAAGGGCTAGTGATCATGAGACTTCTCCTAGTTGCTTATAGAATATTTTATCTACCTCTTCATCCTGGTTGGGTGGTCTATAACAGACTCTCACCATAATATCAGCCTTATTGGCCCTTACTCTGACTCTTACCCAGAGAAACTCAACCCTTTCATCACTATCACCCAGCTCCATGCAGTCAAGGCATTCCCTAAAGTACAGGGCTACCCCACCTCCTCTCCTTCCTTACCCCTCTCTCCTGAAGAGGCTGTAACCAGCTATTACAGCACTCCAGGCACGCGAGTCGTCCAGCCACGTCTCACTGAGGCCAATCATACCGTAGCCCTGAGATTTACCTAAGACTTCCAGTTCCTCTTGTTTATTTCCCATGTTGTGTGCGTTTGTGTAGATGTACTTAAGTTGGGTCCCTAATTAAACTGTTTTATTGGATGAAGTGGCTGGCATTCCTTTGTGCTGTTCTTCAGGTCTCTACCGCTGACCTCCGATCCCTTTCCTGGCTCTGGACATCTATTTCTGGCATTGAACTGGTAAGACTTGGGTGGATTGCGGTTCCCCTCCCCTGTTAACTGTATTGGAAAGCTCTTCTTTACCAGCATGTCAAGCCTGTAACTGAAGATGCTCTTCCCCTGCTCATACATATTTCACGTATGAGAGAATATAGCTGTTCTGCTGGGAAAAAAAGTTTTTGTTCAAAAATTTCCGATTTCTGTAAATGTCATATGTTTTAAAACAAGCAATTGTATGGTTTTAGAGCTTTCTTTAGTAAAGGCTTTAGCATACTTCCAGTTCCATCATCTATGAATAATAGATCTAGTTCATTTTTTATATAACAGAAGGGCATAAGTATGGCAAAAAGCCTTAAATTCTTACCCTATCCTTGGAGTATTCTCTGGATCCATCCACCTAAGAGGCAGAAAATATCCTTGTAAACAATTAAAAAAAAAAAAGGAAACAACATATATATGTGTATATATATACACACACTTTTTTTGTTTTTCAGTAAAGTCTCATATGTTGGTGATTTGCTTCCAGTGAGACAAAATAACATATGCACTTAAGACTTGTTAACCGTAAAATTAATTTTCTTTTTATGTAATAAAACAGGGATTTTTTCTAAAGCAAAAAAAGCTTTTCACTTCAGTCCTATACTTCTGAATTTTCTGCTATTTAAGTATTACTCCTCTCAGCTTTGTTCCGCTTCATGTAACAATATGCATCACTTTGTCCAAGGTTAGAAACAAACACAAGCCCAATGACATTTTTATGACCGGTCTTCAAGTTCTTTGATGCAGTTACGGAATTATCTTCAAAAAAAAAAAAATCATTAAATGTTGTCAGCTCTATATCCCAATACTGCTCGAAGTGAAAAAGATTACTAAAGCACGTATTAGTGCAATTACTTCAAAGAACTGTTGCAAAGATCCCTAAGAAAAGCCACTAAGTCTGGTGATGGCAAAACCCTTTCACTGAGGCACGTTTCTGTGCCAGACACTTGCATTGCTGCAGTCACAGAAAATCAAATCTGGGACCGTTTTTCCTAATTCAGCCTTGCTCCCCCGACAGCAGCGGTAACAGCATTGTCATTCAGAGGTCACCACGAACCGTTTGCAGGAGCTCGGTTTTGCTGCAGCTCCCCGCACCAGCCCCAGCGCAGGAAAACACGCCGGCTTCCACACAACGCCACAAACACCAACTCCACGTTTAACGACCGCGCACCCACAAGTAAGGGACGGGGGCAGAAAGCAAGCAGGAAGTACTGCTGCCAGCAACGTAAACCGCAATTTTGTCATTAAAACGTACTTTCTGTCCCACTCGGTCGACCCGAAGCACACCTTCGCCTGCCGCACGGCAG
>VXAA01002052.1:713000-734977 GCA_013399115.1 Anseranas semipalmata
GGGCGCCGCTTCGCCCGGGCTGCGGCGCCGCGGGCCCGGCTTGGAAGCGGGGGCAGGCGGAGGGCCCGGCCCTGGGGGGCCTCCTGGCAGAGCCAGGCGGCGTTCTGCAGCGGTGACTGCGCCCAGCTGAGTGAAAACACCGATCCTCGGGGGAGGAAGAGCCCCAAAACCCCACGCACCCATCTCTGTCCCTCCTTCTCGCTAAGAAGGGCCAGTGCAGGAGAATTAAAACGTCCCTGTAATTTTTGAATCACACAAGGTGAAGCCAAAGAAACCGGGGCCTGCCAACGCAGTCTGTGGGGTGGCTGCTGTAGAGCCCAGGTAGCATTACCAGCCCCTTGCCCAGGCTCCTAGCCCTAAGCCCCAGTCAGAGAGAGGGCTCTGAGAGAGCCACAATGCACACAGCCAGGGCTGAGCCTAGTGCCCTGCATCGGTGGCACTCTTGGTCTGGTAACAAGCCACCTGCAACTGGATTTGCTATCACTTGTAATCTCTGTGTACGTTTAGGAATACCTCTTTCCGCAACATTCACCTACTAGCTATTGCTTGTGTGAGTACAGGTTAAAGGCTCCATCGTATGTTTACTAAGGAAGACGTGGCTCACTCCTTCACAAAGAAGTTGAAAACACACATACAGCAGCTAAAATATTACCATGAACATATTTTAGCTATTATAAATATTAACTGCTTACTCTTGGGTGCTGCGCCATCAGCCACAGCTATTTAGAATGATAAGGGACATCGCTTCTACTTCTCCTTTCCACACATTGTAGTGGTGATTACGTGGTAGAGATGGAAAGCAAAGTCTGAACAGGCACCAATTTTTATTAGTACTATACACTACCAGTCAAGCATTTGAAAAATTATCTGGGTGTATAAGCAAAATGCTAAAAATATAGTATCTGGAAAGATACTTTGTATTGATTTTTTTCCTCTCTCTGTATTGTCTACCGCTTTTATAGCAGTCTCATCACCTGCTCACAGCCACACCATGCTTCAAATTCTCCTACAGACTCCTCAGTTCAAACGGAGGCCCAAGGCAAAACTATCTAATTAGCGTGTTAAACATTAGGCATAAGCCCCTCTGTAATGTAATTGAACAGATGTTAGGGGCAAGGGGAGGGAAGATGACACCACCACCAAAACCTGGGCTCTTTTCAGAGGAAATAGACACAGCTGTGCTATTTTCTGCCACGTATTGCAGTTCACCATCTCTCAATGCTGGGAAGGGATCCCCACACTCATTTTCTCTGTAAATTCTTAGGCTTTTATTGTAGTTAGCCTTGATGAAGGCCTAACAATGAATCAAATGTGCTTTTCTAATCTCTACAGTGGTAAGTCCTTGTGCCTAACAAGGCCATATATTGATCACTGAACATCTGCCCCCACAGTCTCTGGAAGGGACCTTGTAAAACGCTGTTTGCTTTTCAGTAAGGTCTGCTCCACCTGCAACATCTAGACTTCATTAGCCCCAAAAACCTACAGCTTCAGCAGCTGTCAGTCCACTTTGCTTCCCTCACATCCCTCCTTGTTTGTCACACTGGAAGGGCATAGCAGTTATTTTGAGATGAGCACAGAAAGACGGATAATGAAAAATTATCTTTCCTTATTTCTTTTTCTCATACATTTAGTATGGTGAAGTTACACTAGGCCCTTGACCCTACTGCCCTTCTCTCATCAATAATACACAGTACATTAGGTAGTGTATTAGGGATTATTGAACTGATCCTTAACTATAGGCAAATGTCAGGGAATTGGTTGGTTTACCCCAAAGGCAAAACTAAACACATATTTGTGCTCAAGTATGATGGGATTTCCTGAACAATGCATAGGACAGTCCTGAGCAGAGTCTGCAAAGAACACAACCCCCACCCTGTCAAAACAGGACCAAGCAAGCTGCAACAAGGAGAGGACAAGCAAATGAACTCTGCCCTGGAGAGCTCAGCACTACAAGATAGCTGTAGAGTGGATCTTGGAAAATATGAGCTGCAACAGCACATGCATTCACCTTTAACTTCAAGCTGAAGGAACTGTAGGAGCTAATGATGGAAAGAAAGAGTTCAGGCCATTAAGGTTCTCCGTGTCTCCTGTTCCTCCTCAGGTCCCACAGCCTCTTCACACTTAAGCAGTGACCTCAGCTCATTTTCCATGCACTTCCCACACCAGAAATCCATGCTGTATGTTCTCAAGGAACTGTTATATCAGCTGGAGTTCTCCAAAAATTGACAGGAAGAGACAAAGACTGCTGCTTGAATGCAGTTTAGCACAATGCTAACAGAATAGCCCTGTCTGCTAGATTGCCATTCCTTACAACCCTACCTTGTTTGAGAATTGCTTAGGTTTTTGTAATGGTTTATAGCTTTCAGTCCAGCAAATGAACAATTTCAACATAATGTTGGATTTTACGTTTTCCAGGTCATCATTCATGATCTGGGCTTCCCACTTTTCACAAATTAGAGAGTTGTGCAAGTCAAAGGCTACGACTGGTTTCATGAGGGCATCCTGTACACAAGTTTATGCCATTTCTTCCCTTGGTCAATGTCATCTTGCAAATGTCAGAAAAAGCAGGCAAACAGGATCTTAGCAAGGAAAAAGGGGATAGACTTGAGCAATCCCAAAGCCTTTGTATTCACACATTCTGCCAGGCCTGTACCTGAAAAGGTCCTAGCAATACTCAGAGTCCCCACTGGGACACAATTGCCCAGCGTGGCATGGTCTTGATGTGCCCATCTCCATCGGTCTTGATGCACCTAGACCAAGGAACATGCCAGATTACTTGTAGGTCTTGTGGGAGTTGCACGCTTTGCCAGAACCACAGGAAGTTATGACAGAGTGTCACAAAGGACATGTCAGAAAATATGTCTAGGCAAAACCCATGCCAAGCTATAATCAGAAATACAAGAACAAGTCAGTCAGCAAGACTGATAAAGTTGGGGAAGCCCGTGTAGCAAAGTCTGTCAGAATCTCTAGGCACTGTCCAATGTAGGCCAAAATAATACCTAACTGTACCCTAAGTTAATGCATTATATTGCCACAGATCCTTTACAAGTACAGTACTACAGCTTGAAATCAACAATGTACTGATGCAAGACATACTTGGACACAGCGGTTTGCAACCATATCAGAGTAGAGAAAAAAAAATGTTTACACCACAACACCCAAGTGAAGGAGAAAAATAACCCCCCCTACCACCTGGACATACTGTTATATAGAATTAACAGTTTTTCAAGCCACACTGTCATACACAGAAGAAATTCAGCTCCCAGCAAACGTAAGGCATTTCAGCTGATGACATTCCAAGCAACTATTCCTATTTGAACATAATTTGGTCTCTACCCATTAGATATATTTATTCCTTTATTTCCCAGCTCTAGTGAAGATTTGAATGTTACCACAAATATGAATCTAAAAACTAGGGACAAGAGTGGCCTTAAGCCTAAGCTCCTGAAGCATTACAGATACTTCTACTACACACAGCATTTAGATTCCATAGTACAGCTTTAAGGCCTTACCTCTAATCCAATAGAAAACAGCACTGCTCTTCTATTAAACACTGAAATGAAATCACTTCAGCTATGCCCATTTCTATCTTTCAAATATCTCACAGAAGAGCAAGAAGAGTCTTGCTTAAAACCCTCAGCTAATTTCTTCAGTGTAACGAAGTGGAAACATATAGTAAATCTTTGTGTGAAATGCAAGTTAAGCAAAACAAAGTTATTTTCAGTTTTTACCTTTGGGGTGATTGTCCTGCAGTAAAAGATGACTTGGTTACCTGTCTGAGCTCTTGGACTGAACTGTTTTCTGTTAAAGCCTGAAAGACAATTGGGTAGTCTTAATTTAAGCAAAGAGCAAGCATCTGTCCAAATAAAATTAGTATGAGGGAACAAGATGCTTTGCAATTGTCTTTCTCTTGATAAGCCTATAGCTTTAATTCTCTTTCTAGAAAGTTCTGTACAGAATACTGCCACACCTTTTAATTCAAACACAGAATGGATTTAACATGGAAGAGAGGACCAATGATTGAAACAAAGGACTGCAAGTAATGAATCCCAATTTCAGTAACATCTACTAGCAAATTGGGTATAAATTCAGAGTACCCTACCACATGCTCACTGTCTTCAGCACAGTGGGCCACTAGATGCCTCAGCTGTACCAAGTCATGAATGCTAATGCTTACCTTGTCATCATTACTTTGCATTTCTAAACCGTTTCCAAAAGAGCCTTCCAACTGTAAGACAATGACTAGTAGCTGTACAAGTCAGGATAAAGTACAAATTAACGTTTTCAATAAATGTACAAATAATTTATTTAAAATTCAAAACTCATAGGTACAAACAAAATATGTAAGAAACAATAAGTTCAGAAATGTAAACACTTATAGAAAACATACGAGCTGTACCAATTTAACTACCCACCATTCTTCACAGAAAATGGTGAGAAGTAGAAAGACAAATTAACGCCTAATTGTTCTTTTTTTATTTCAGATTCTAGTTTAGAGGTAGAATATTTCTGTGAAAGACTCAAAATTTAGTTCAGTAGAATTATGCTACAAGCGAATTTGTCCCATCTACTTATAAATGTAATGAAGCCATAAAAGTTTCTTATTAAGAGCTCTTAATTTATACAATAAAATTTGGTGTGGCACTTTCCAAGGGATAAAGTACCTTTCCTGATGAATACTGTTTTATGGTTTTTCATAACCATAAAGGATCCTGTGCTTATTCCCATTACTGAAACAAAGAAAGCATTTAAAAATAGGCAGAAAAAACTCCTGACTTTTTGGCAGGCATACATGGGAAATAAAGATCCTGAACTACAAAAGGAGACTTTTAGAGAGACTTCACAAACACTTGATATTTATTTATTTGGGTGGCACAGTCCTCAAGGTTAAAAAAAAAGTTAATACAACAAGGGGAAAAAAAAAAAAGTCTCTTCCACTAGCTAAAAGCAGGGGGAACTGACTAATTTTTACATTTTATTGTCATTCAGTGAGTCTCCACTAAATGCTACAATTCTACCCTCTCAGGAAAAAGTATGTGTGCGAGACACACTATAGCTTCAAGTCCAGTAAAAAGAACCCAAGCAGTCTCAAAGGAATGTATCTTCCATTTTTGTTCAAACAACCTGCTACAAGTAGAAATGAAGCTTAGAATTCTTCAAACAATATTTACAAAGTCATAAAAAACAGGAACAATTTGCAAGTTCAATAACATACAACATTATTCAGGAAAAGAACTTTTTGTATATACAGACAGACTGGCTGCTAAGTGCATTATTTAAATTGCTGCATGCAAGTAGTAGAGTCTGTGGTTGTTTAAGAAACTTAACTATAAACAAACTGTTAGACTTCTGCAATTTAGTTTAGCAAAGACCTTCTCAAGTATTTGCTGAAAGATATTTGTGTTCTAGAAGCAATTAAATCAGATTTGGAATCTCAATGCCTTCTTGCTTTGTGGTATAAGAACACTTCTGAAGACACAAATATGATAAATCCCAATTTAGACAGCCAGTTCACAAGCATTCAACTTAAGTATGACCCTGCTTCTTTTAAGTAAATGAAAGCAGAGTCAGGCCAATATTCAGAACCTTTTAAATAAGCATGTGCTGTAAGGGTGGGATATGTTTTTGTTTGTTTTTGTTTGTTTTTTAATACACAAAATAGCACCACACAGTAATAGTCACCACGATAAAATGTTAGAGTTGCTGCATTCATTTAGCAGCTAAATGTTAAATGAGAGTTTTAGGTATGAAGAACAGAATTGTGACCATTAAGCACAATTCATGGAAGAAGGCAGAAACAGAAGTTTACCTACTTTCATTAATGAGGCATTGCCTTGTTTTTCTTTTGAGAAGTTATCTAACATACAGAGGAATCAATACAATCCAAATGCCTTAAAAAATATAAAATAGGAACATGCCTGCTTCAATAATATTCTACTTTTCAAACTACCATCTAAACAGTATCTATCAAATATTACATAGCATAGAAAAATGCATTCTTGATTACATGGAAGATTGAAATACCTGTAAACTATGAACATACTTGATAGAAAACTGAAATGACAGTCATAAGAGAGTTGATGGTACCATCAATAAAGATTAAACCTGAAGACAAATGTAAATGCCCTTCCACCTTCCTCCTTGTACCCACCTTCAAAAGCACAGGTAAGAGTCACATCTGCCACAGACTAACCAAAAGAGGTTTGCATATGCCAACCACCTCATTTGGGGCAAAATCAGTTGTGTCAGTTTATCATTCTAAATAATGTCTGAGCTACACTTACTTTACAGAGTAAGTTAATGAAGCACTTAAACTGTACTCACAGTAGAGCAGACATTGCCTGAAAAATAACAATTAGTAATCTCTTCCATCAGCACCAGAGGGTTGGTCGGTCCGTGGCTAAAATACAAGCTTTCCTTCTACAAAGTACCTTCTTTCTGTTGTATGTGAAGCCTTACAAAAGCAAAACACTGAAAGACATACAATATTAATACAGGAAAATTTCAGACATGGATTCTCATATATTATTGACTTTGATCATATTCTGATTCTTTTATGAAATCTCCATCATCTCCAAAGGGAGCTGTACATTGCTACCCATGGAAAACTATTACATACTTAGATGAAGAAAACTTACATAGACAAACAAGAGTAGATGTTAAACTATATATTAAACTATTACATTTCCATATACTGATTCTTTGAGAGCACAAAATAGATTTAAAGAAGTCATTTTTAAGTATATATCAAGTTTGATTACTTATTTTTCCACTATATCCCTCCTTATGTCTTTCCCTGTATGTATTTTAATGGCCAGGATGAAAATATTTTATGCATGTAAGAACTGATAACTTTTAACCCTGTAGATACTAATCCAAAACTTTATTTTTCTTGGATTTCTGTATTTTATATTTAGGCAACTGATCTTATACAAAAAAATCGATTTTGGATATACAGGCTACAAGTTTAAAAAAGCCAACAGCTGACCTAAGCATTAAAGTAAGTCTTCTTGCATTTTTGTTTGTAAGCCCTAATAATAGAGGAAATGTCAAGAAATTCTAGGGTTTCCATGAAAAATTAGTTTTGCCAAGTTTGCGTCCTTCGACACTTCCAAAATTAAAGTTGTTTCTCCTCTAATGCTGCAGAGAAAGTGACACTAATACAAAATAGCAGAATATTTGTGGCCCTTCAGTAAGTGATACATTTTTATCAGACAGTGGTCTAGTTTTTCCCCAGCTCTTGCATATGCTAATCCAGCACTCTGCCACA
The DNA here is from genome assembly GCA_013399115.1 of Anseranas semipalmata. Classification (NCBI taxonomy): domain Eukaryota; kingdom Metazoa; phylum Chordata; class Aves; order Anseriformes; family Anseranatidae; genus Anseranas; species Anseranas semipalmata. Next base: position 720,271 of record VXAA01002052.1, read on the forward strand.
AAAAGAGAGCTTATTGCTCTTTATGCCTAGCCACTCTGAAAGCGAGTCTACAGTCCAACAACTGTTTTACAGACAGAAATAATTTCCCTCAGAGAAAGCTTATATGAAATCTTTAAAGGCTTATATGACTTTTTTTTTTAAGACAGACTGATTGGCAAGGATTCAAATCCTGTAAAATGCAGAGATCTCCAAGCACGGGCGAAACAAATACATGTTGAGAACCTTCAGAGGACAAGGTATGGCCAGTAGCCTACACATTTCTTTGCACAGCTAATTAGATGCTGTGATACATTCATGTGCCTATACCACTTCCAATACCCAAGCACACACTTCCTAAGATCTAGTTAGGAATGTGGTTATGCCACAAATATGCTGTTAAGTAGATCAAGTTAGAAAAACAGCACATTAAGAATATACCACTTTTTTTTTTTTTGAATGCTCTCATGTATGCAAGGCACAGTCATTTGTCAGCCAGACTGCAATGACAGCTCTCTTGAGAAGTTAGTGCCCTCGAACTTCTGGGAAGAAAAAAAAAATAAATACAAAGATGATGGCTGCTCTATATGCAGAGGCAAGCTTTATTCTTCCAAGATGAACTTCACCACAGGGCAGATGGCTGGTACAACTCCAATACACCACTTATGTTCTAAATAAAGGCTATTTTGAGGCCTCAAGCGGATAGTGGCCTCATGCTAAACTCCTGAGTAGTGGTAAACTTCAGCTCAGAACCTAAAATAGACAAGCAACCAAAGCTTTTACAAAAATTAAATTATCCTGTATAGTAACATGATCAGAATAGTCACTTTAAAACAGCACTAGTTGATTTCAATGACACAGTAGCACCAAAAGTTATATGTGGAGTCAGAGAGTTGTAATATGCATGTGTTAGTATCTGTATGATTGGCACTATTGATCTCAGAAATTAATATAAGCAAACTGGTGAAACACTGGCTTTTCGTTGCACGTGGCAAAATGCAGTATTAGCAAACCTAACCTACCCCTAGAAGTCACATCAACTTTTATTTTACTAGTATCCATTACAAATTGCTTGGAAGAACAAATTTCCTTTCCCACTTTAGCAGTATATTAAGATACCTGATCTTTTTAATAAAAAAAATAAAAAAAAATACAAATTAAATGGCTTGGGCAAAATGCAAGTCCTATTGCTTGAAGAAAAATGAACAGAAAACAAAAACGAGAGAGATGTCAAGAAATAGTCATGACATTTGCTTTTAATATGTATACCTGTAGGTAGGAGTTGTGACCCATCAAGCACACTCATGTCTAGAAAGCCATGCAGATATGAATCCCAAAATGACATTAGCAACCTCGTGGAGGCAAAACATGTCATCTAGTCTGCTGCCATAACCCCGCAGTGTAGTCTTGGAAACTATGTTCCCAGATCACACATCCTATTCAAACTCTTATTTAGTAAAGGCTGCTACTTGTTCCACTTTAAGTCTTACCTGAGAAAGAACAGGAAAATTCGACCCCAGGGAAAACAAAGGCCAAAGTTTGTTTGAAGTTCCTTAAGGTCTGACTCCTCTAAGAATCTACCTGACCAGATTGCAAGCCAGCAAGTAGAAGACAAAAAGAAGTCACTGACTTGGACACTGGTTTCATGGAATGTATATTTGAATCACTGACTAAATTACTCCTGTTAAAGTCAAAAAGTCTGAAAGGCAACTGCTTTCATCTTTCTCACCAGACTGAATCCACATGTGCACATACTGCCTGTGTTAACTGTTTCTTTCCATACTGTTTCCTTCTCTTTGCAAAGTAAGGACTCAGTCCTGTTTTCTAGAAGAAAATTCAAGAGACTTACCAACACATTCACCATAGTGAATTTATAGCAAACACCTCCCCCTCCCCAATCTTCAGAATTAAATTTCAAGAAAGCCAGTTATTAGGATATCAGTTATGTGTTTGAAAATAAAGTGCATAATGATAGTCACTGAGAACTTTTGTGATTTCGTGTTAGCACAGTTCATGTCAGTCCTCAGCAACATTAGTAAAATCTAATAAAACATATTGTTAGCATGAGTGCAAAAAAAAAAAAAAGAAAAGAAAAATCTAAGCACACATGAAAAATAAGTTCTGTATAAATGGGAAAAAAGAAAAAGAAAGGAAACTGAAACTGAATCCCTAGTCCTTAGTGGAACTGATCCTACTATACGGTTATCCCAACATGCAGCATCTGAAATGAAGAATCACAGTCCGTTTGCTTCCCTTCACCTACTCCTGAATTCAGTTTGCAGCTTTCTGGCGTCTGACTCATTTCACCTCGTGCCGGGGAAGATGTACCTTGAGGGAGATCTACAGAGAGCATGTCAGATGAAGAATCTTGACTCTCTGCTGAAACAGCATTTTGTGGCCAGCTACCCTCTGTTTCATCATTGCAATTTATCCCTTCATCAGCCTCTTCCAGCTGCTGAACAGATTTCAAATACTGTTGTAGAAGTCTGTTGTCTTGCTCATTATTAGAGCTCTCTCTACTTTGTCCACATTCCCCATGGCCATCCTCTACATCTGAAGAATATTCTGAAAGAGAATTGCCACATTGTTTGACAGTTTCCACTGAAAGAGAACCCTCAGTTCCTTCTGTTAAACTCTTTTCAGAGCTACACAAGTCACCAGCAAGAGTCTGATCAGCCAGGGAAGAATGAAAACCAGAATCTGGGAACTGTAACAAAGACTTTTCCTGAAGAACATCACTAGCTGGAACTAACCAAGCTGAACTACTGTCTGGTGGTGTTTCATGCTCAAGAGTGGATGCTCGAACAGATGGTTCAGGTGGACAGAAAGTATTGGCTGAAGGGATCCCAGGTTGCCAAGTGGCACCTAAATTTTGTGTCATAGTAAGCTGCCATTGTTGAAGGGATTTAACCTGTAAAGTATAGAGAATTTTGTTATAAAATGCAATTTAAGAAGTACTTCACTTTCTAGAGCATTTCTTGAAATCAGCAAGAAAGTTCTAGTACAAAATTTAAGACTGAGTGAGCTAACAAACATTTCACTATACTTTTTGGGAAAATATATTCTTCCCACTGTTAAGTAATAACTTTTAAACTAGATGGCAAACACAACAGAGCACACAAGCCTCCTGTTTCAAGTAAAAGAAGAATTTCTTTTCCTGAAAAGGCATCTGCTCTTAAAAAGAGGATAGGGAACCTTCAAGAAATAACACATTAAGAAAACAATCAGTCTTAGTTTTCAAAGAACAGCTTAAGAGATGTATTAATAACTTGTCTACTTTAGAAACAAGTTGCTCACAAGAAACACAGCTTGACACCATCTCATTTGCCCTGAGCATCTAGCAGTCACAACATTCTTCATGTCTACTATGCTCATATAGTTTTCCTTCCATTTTGTCCTTCTCATACCAAGCTGTATTTTTGCATTTAGTTACAAAGCCAGTTTATTGTGTTGTGTTAAAACTTCTGAATATTACTTTTCCCCAGAATACTAGTACAGTCAAAAACATTGCAATTAGATTCTCATGAGCCATAATTGGAAGAATGAACCATATTCTCTTCAGGATCTACAGTATGAAATAATACCTTCTCAATTTGTATGTAAGCAGAAAAAACAACAGGACTAAAGCTATTTACAGGGTTCCAAAGAAATCTGACAGCTTCCTCCTGTACAAGCCTTTGAATCTTATCTTCCTCTCTTTCTTTTCTTAGTCTGCAAAAACATACATCCAAAATTATGCAGATTAAATAACATTTGGGTAACAAGATCAACAAGAACACATAGAAATGCCTGCTTATAAAACAGAACTCTTGAAAAATAGAACATAGCCCAACATTAAAGACATTACTGCAGGCTGGCTTGTCATCAATATCCAAGTGCTGAATTTTCAGCATACATTTCTTTTTCAAAGTCACATTAAGATTTTGCTTCCCTTTTGCTGTAGCACATTTATTGACTTGCTAATATTTTCAGAGTAGTATTTAATATACAATTTATATCTTACAAATTGAAAATCTTTTACAATGATCTCCTCAAAACATGGATTCATATGATCAAAAACACAATCACATTTTAAAATTGTATCATGCAAGACAGAGGGAGAACCCTTCTGACCATTAACAGAGGAATGACTCAATATGGACACTTAATACAGAAACTTTGTAATTGCTATGAGACAAGTCAAAAAATCATACTTCACAATTGCTATTTTGATTGTGCAGTGAAACTTGCAAGTCCAAGTAATAAAGAAATTGAATAGTTCCTTATAGAGGGCACTTTGAGAGGATGAAAAACTACGCACATAATCATGCATATCTTACAGGAGGTGTTCCTTTACTGTTTTCATTGTTTTACATTATTGGTGCTAGGTTCTACCATGAGTAGTTATATCACGACCCATTTATGCCTCTTCTACAATATCCTGGAACAACAGTTATATTCATTCAGATTTGAGTGTGCACAGCATGATCTCAACTTACTTTTGTATTTCATCATTTAAGCAAATGATGTGCTCTTGCATTCTGCTTAGTCGAATTTCATATCGCACTTCCTTGGCTCGGGGATGGTAGTTCCTTGCATAAAATCCCCTCCAGCAGGCTTGAAGCTTGGTAGCTGCTTTAGTCATTCTTTGCAGTTCAGCTGCACCTTGATCAACAGCAGCTAAAGAAGCAGAGTTTTCTCCTGTCATCTGGTCAGGACAGAGAACTGTAACTCCTGATTCAGCACCTACTGAGGTGCTGGGCTGACTGTGCAGAACTTGGTCTTCAGAAGATGCTGAAGAGTTGCTAACATCAGTCTGGTTAGCTGTTACTGGATCAGCAGACGGTAACTGCGCACTCTCTTTGATATTCTCTTGAGTTTCCACACTTCCCACCACTTTGTTGGGGTGCTCTCTTGTAACCCAGGAAGTTTTTTCCTGCTTGTTAGCTACTTCTTCTCTATTAAGACCTTTCACAAATTCAACTACTGTATTATCATCATCTTCTAGGCCCAAACTGATTCCACCTAACTTCAGGTCTGAAGTAGGAGACACTGGAGACAATCCTGAAGCAACTGGCATGAAAGTAGACTCTGATGATAACAGGCTACTGTTTAGTTTGTCTTCATCGGTCTGTATATCTTCAAGGTATAGTTCCTTGTGACAATTTCTTTCAAGAAGGAAAGTGTTCTTTACTGCATAGGAATGATCATCATTCGCACTTGGCCCAACCCAACAATTCTTCTGGATGACACGCTCTAGATAGGCAGGAAACATATTGAAAAGTCTCATAGTACTTCAATAACATACTTCAATTCAGAGGGACTCATGTTATTTTAGTTAGAAACCAGGTGTGTAAGATCCAAAATGCTAACCACAGTAAGCATTATTTCTACATTAATAAGGACAGTAACTACTTATCACAGCTACATCCACGAACCTTACAAATACTGAGTACAGTAAACTGCACAAACTGCCTCCCCATGGAGAAATTACACTTCGAACAGATGGAACAGTCAAAGTAATAACTTTTTCATTCACTGGATTGTGTTTTTCACCTAACAATCTTACTAGCATTTCAAGACACGAATAAGCATAGAATGTATTTTTAAAAAACAACACAACTTCAGTTGAAAATCTCCAAAAAATAATAGAATAAACTAATAGCAGGGCCTTTTTCCAAAATTCTCTCCACAAAGCTACCAGTGTTCAAAAAATATGTATGTTTATTTATTTAATTTCCACAGGTTAGATCACAGATGCAGATTTACATCTTACCACTTTCAAGAACTATCTGTGGTGGCTGGGCTGGACTGCTGCGTTCATAAGTAACTGGCAGTGTTTTGTTGGGAGTGGAAGATGCAGGTGGTCCTTCATTTTGGTTTTGATGCATCAGCTGCCTCTGGTGGAGCCTAAGCACAGAGTTCCAACAGATTTTATGCTTCTTTTAAACTTTTTTGGTACAGAAGGCATCTAGAAGAAACTATCAACTACTTTAAAGGAAACAAGCGATCAAGCCATTCTAAAACAAGAGGCTAGTTATACAGATTCCTACACCTACTACACAGTAACAGGACTACTCACAAAGGTGGGGATTGCACAGGCTGCTTCTGTTCCCCTTCTTTCTGCCTCTCTTTGTTACATATACATATAACAAAAAAAAAGGAAAATCCAGCATGCAATTCTGACTGTAGACTGAAAAAACACAAATTATCACTACACATAAGGAAGGCATGCAAATATTTTAGGTGTCTTCTGCAGGACACACTATGCTTTTATGCGCAAAGAGTTTGAGGAATGGGGGGAGTCTTTTTTACATTTGAAAATGACCAAAAAATAAAAAAATAAAATCAAGAAACAGGCGTCCCTGTACTCTAACACAAAATCATGCGACAGTATTGCCACAACATAAAATCATCCTTTACAATCTGAGAAAACACAAAAGTTATTTCAGTCCAGCTAAATTCAAAGATCTTGAAGTAGACATCAAAAAGTCAACCTGCATTAAAAATCATGTGCGTATATATTTCTCCTCTGAAGTGGCCCCTATACAACTAATTTCCTCCTGGAGAGCAATCTGCACTGACAAAGCAGTTCCTTCCAGATGCTCCCAAGCTTCCAGCCCTTTTGGATGAGATACTGCAGTTCTCCTTACACGGCTTTCCACCCACACTGTACCACTTATGCAGCTTGCTCCTCTGAGCTGAGTCTTCCACCACTCTAATCTTTTGACAAAAAAGTTTGTCAAGAGCGGTCCTGGCAAATAGGAATGCCTGTATTCTTAAGTATTCTGGGTTTTAATCCCAATTAGTTCACCTTTTCACAGTAGGAAAGGGCATGACTATAACTCTCCACACATCTACTTGCATAATCCTTAGCAAAACAGCTACTGCTTGCAGAACCAGCAGGACTTATAGTAGCCTCTGCTGACAGACCCAAGGCGCCAGATACAGAGACTATCAAGAGCATCATCAGGAACAGGGTTCCTCAAAGGACAACCTTAAAACAGACAAAAGAACACACCAACAATAAAAAAAGGGGCTAATTCACCCACGTACTACAACAGTCTTCATTTGCAATTAGAAAAGTTAAATCAGCTCCTTTTTGAGGACTTCTTCACTTTCACTGCAATAAAAATCCGAGTAGGTAGTTTAATCATAGTCCTAACACAAACCACCTTTAATGTCCCACAGAGCAGACTGCCTCTATAGTGCCCAGCAAATAGGAAGACACTCCTGCTGCTGTCTTGCTCCTCATTCCCCCCATCCTGTACCTCCGTTACTTACTCTTCCCATCTCCTGCCCTCACTGTTGCTTTAAAACACTTATGAGGAAATGGTATAATATCTAACACATAACGAGACATATAATTGAATTCTCTAACAGAGAAACGAGAAGTTCTCACCTTTGCTTACTCAGTATTTTTTCCAGTTTGGCATCCTCTTCAGTCTGGAGACCGTATGTAGATATAAGAGGACAAACAGTAGCCAAGTACTGGACTAACTGAACATGCTGGCCAGGTCGATATGATCTTCCTTTACCTTGACTGTAGAGCCATTCTGCTTTTAAACTGTTGGGAAGGGGGAGATGGTTACCATCAGTGCATGGCATAAACCCCCTGACTTGACTTTGAGTACTGTTCTTCTAAGAGCTAATCCACAAACCTAACCAAAACTTGGAACATGAGCAGTGCCCAGAGGAACTGGGATTTTCATTACCAGAATAATGAATGAAGTATTCCTCACATAAACACAGATGAAACAAAAATGTCTGACAAGTACTGTGCAGTTCATTTTTATCTATGTGTAGTCTTTGAGCACTGAAAACACATCTGTGTTAATGAATTTATCAGCAACTCTAACGGAAACAGAAAAGGTCCCACAAATGCACAGAACAGCCACAGAGAGCAAATCTTGCTGAGAGTCTTCGAACAATTACAATCTATTTCCAAGTTCAATAGTCTTCAATCTTAGAACACTTAATATGATATATCCATATATGATAATACAGAAAATCCCACTGTTAATGAAAAAATTTCTAGAATTCTTACAGGAAGTTCTTTGGGAACCTCGTAATATGCTACAGTGAAACATGAACAGGAGTGGTTTTCCTTTGACCAAAAAGGCAGCTTTTAATTTTTATTAACTCTGGAATAAGACAGTAATGTCTTGGACTGTGTTAGTGCATCGAACTGGTACATGTTTACACTGGATAATAAGGATGTTTTCAGAGATATTTATATGGTTGGACTATTCTGATATCCAGAACATTGAGAAAACATCTCCACTGTCATAAAGATATAATAGTGATATAATGACCACAATGATACAGTAAAAAAGTGGCATGAGCAAAATGATATTTAACTAGTTGACAAAAACATATGCCAAATCTAGAAATACATATGCAAATCAGACCCTTTATATAAGGGCACATCTGAGCTTCTCCCAAGATAATAGCTTTAATATTTGCCAATTGTCTCATTCTACAAAGTCAAAGACTCTAAACTTGAGGGGGATAACAGACCATTGATAAATTGCTACCACAGTTTTGCTTTGTACAAGTGCTACTGTGAGTTGAGTAACAAAACAAAACCTTAACTTTATAATTCCATTTAATTGAAGTTATGATTTTATATAGTAATGCTAGTGTAACAGATAAAAATTTAGCAAAAACAATGTTAATAGGCTGGTATCTCATATGGCCATTACCTAGACAAGCAGAATTTCAGATCATTAGCACTTTTCCATTTTTTATTGTGTAAAGAAAAAAAAAAAAGGAGCTTCAGCTTACAAAAAACTTTATTTGATAATTTTAGAGATTTAATAACATGCTGTTACCTTTCCTTCTGAGAAATCACATATCCATCAAGAACTTTAAGGTTCAAACACCAGCTGACAATATATGGCCTGTAGTCAAAGCCAGGGATAGAAGGCGTGGCCATCACACATGGATTGTTCATTATTGACAACTGTTCCAGTTGAGGAAGAGAAGCCAGGAAAGAAACCTTGAGAAAACAAGGTATTTGTTAACTGAGGAGAACCGTTACCTGCTTACAGGGTGTACCGCATTCGCTTAGTTACAGCCACACATCTTGCACAAAACAACATAATTGCAATTACATTGAAAATCACATTTGCTTGTTAAATGTGAATATCTCTTAAAGGACCTTCAATCAACTACTGCCATTTTCCCATTAATTTTCCTGTAAGTAGTATAGCTCTTGGAACGTATTAGCTTCTCTTAAAATCTGGGAATTGGGCTTTACGTATAAGAAAGGTATAGTATTCCAGTTTACTGCAGCAGGTATAGAGATGTTGACAGAACAACGGCAAGCTGAAAAGCTGAGAAATACTGTCCTATTTTGAAGAAGAGAGAAATGCATTACCAAATAAGATTTTTCTTCCAATGTGGAAGTCCAACTGACAGGCTTTCTCCTTATACTAAGAAAAAAAAGCCACACAAGAAACAACAAAAATAACCCAATAAAGACAAAAATCACAGGCAGAATATTCATTTAGTCAAACACCATGTAAAAGAAAAGATAGAAAAGACCATACTCTAAACAGAGCAGCTGCAGAAACCCTCTGCAGCAGTTTATCAGCTCAACTTTCAACATTCAGACAATCATAGAAAGCTCTCGGTGAATTTTGTCCTCAAAGTATACTTCTGGCATCCTTGGATAATATAAAAGCATAAAATAAAAAAAAAAAAAGCAAGGTTTCTTTTAAGGACAAATTTTAGAAGGTATTACCTAACTTGTGCAGCTAGAGCAAGCATAGTTTTTAAACAAAGTATTAAAGGTTTCTATCTTCTTCAAAATGACCTATGCTGAGAGTCCCTTTCACTTATATCCTCAAAAGAATTATCCAGTTATTTCCTTTCACTCTGTTTAAAGACAAGGTGATATCTTGTACGTGTTACCTCATTTAAGTCTCTGATTTCATTTTCTGCCAAAGAAAAAACAGTCAGATTCTGAGGTAGGCAAACAGGGGCGGTACGAAGTGAAGTTATAATATTTCCATGCAGCAACAAGGTCTATAAAGTAAAAATATGGTGATAAAATGCATGTTTGATCAAAACAACTTTTTTCCCCCCCCTCCAGATAATACCTTCAGAATACACACAAAAGAACCATAATTAAGGCTGTATGGCATTATGAAAATCAGTTTTGCTTATCCCAGTGAAGGAAAACTCATTTTTATATTTTAGAGCAAAATGTTCTCATTATGAAATGCAGAACTGAAGTATAGCCACAGTTACAAAAAGTGCATTTGAAAATATTTTCTCTAGTGTTCACTGTAAGAGTTAACACTATGTTTTGTCTTGATCTATGTGTCATAGGACAAGAGAACTGAGTGCTATGAACAAGATCTTACCATGTTATCTTTATCAAAATCATTAGAGTAATTACAGAAGAAACACTGCCTCGATTTTTGCAACTTGAAAACAACTTTACATTCTTCCCTCTAGAAGTTATAATGATTAAATTAAAAGGCTTTACGAGCTAGAGTTTGAATAATGACTGTTTTTAAAAGGCACCAGTTTTCAAAGCAAAATTATTTATGCAAAGAATTTAAGAAAAACAGAGGTAAAAACATCTACCTTCAGAGATGTAAGCTTGGAGAGATCTCCTAATTGAGATATGTTATTGTCTGACAAATCAAGATGCTGAAGAGATACACAGGAATTGATTTGTTCAATGGCCTACAAAATAAAGGAGTCAATTACAATAACGTTTCTAGTCATGAAATAGAAGCAGGTGTCAACAATTAGAAGTTAATTTAGAAGCTAACAACACTGGATAACTAACCCAAAATGAAACCCATGGTTTTTTTCTTTTTTTTCTTTTTCTTTTTTTTTTTTTTTTATACACAGTTTAATTTTAATGACAGTAATTCTTTTCATATTTAAGGGGCTACCTTCCAATTCTCATTACATTTTGATGTCAAATCATTTATTTTTTTTTTCCTAGCACATTCTTGTCCAGAAGTTGTCTTCTTCCATTTCATACACCAGTGGACGCAAAGCTTTCTGCATTCTCCAAATTGCTACTCCATTACATTCTGAAAAATGGATAAGAGACTAAATACTTTACCTTAAGGTTATTTCCTGCCAAGTTTAGCCATTCCAGGTGCACCAAATCCTTCAGCCCTTCCACATATCCAATACTATTATGAGGCAAGTTTAGCACCCGGAGCTTAGTCAGTTTTGCTACACCCATCATTCGTACCAAACGATTGTTGGCTACAGACAGCTGCAGATCGACACACAAATAAAAGAAACAGTTTTAACTATTAAACTGCACAGACAGAATAGGCTTTTATTTTTAGTGGTTAAAAATCCTGTGGGAATTACTTTAATGTATATATTCAAATTTCACGCAAATAATACAGATACAAGGAAACTACAAGACACAAGTAATAAATTAGTGATCAAAAAATGCAGTCTTCACAACTCACTCTGCAAACTTAGATGAAATCTTCCTCCTAGCAACAGCTAATAAAAGGAGGAGAATAAATAAGGAATTTTATCATATGAAAATAAGCTTTTAAAGTCAGAATTGCCAAATCACTGTACAAATTGTTACAACATTCCTGGCATAAAACCATAATTGTCACCATGGCAAAGGGCAAAATATATTTCACCATTCTCAAGAGTCCTGTGCTAACAGGACTGTTAGTCACAAACTTTTTAAAAGATAAATCCATATTAAAAATACCCATTAATAACGCAACCATGAAGTTGGCAGCCTGGTGAGGGTTTGCTGTCGCAATAAAACGCCAATCTCCAATGTCAGTTTAGCTCGTCTGTAGCAGCTGTTTAGGTGACTCCAAGCCTATCTGGAGGCACTTTCAGTGATAATTAACAGGGACTTGTACTGCTTTATCCCAGTGGGATTAATACTGATTTTTGCAAGCACCATGAACGTGCTTAACACTGTTACCACTAATACCCTCATGAACCTAAATGGAATGTTTCAAAATTAAGGACATTAAAGTTACGGATAAGCACTATCAACATCAGGGCCTACATGACTCGATAGGTTAACAAGAGGACATAAATCTCTCCCACTTCACATTTTTGTATTTGTTATTTGTTTTTTAACCTAACCCACATGGCTTATTTCTTCCTGTAAATGCTACTAATCCTCTTCCTCTGTGAAGAGTTCTGAAACCCAAATGGGGAGAGTCCTGTATGTATGTTTATCTTTTCTCTGCATGAACTACAAAGGGTTTTTTTTTTAAATGTTACAAAGATCAAGTATTCAAAAGCTAAAAAGTATCAACAATTGGAGTTATCAGTGACCTTTCTAGATGTGAACACCCTCTTACTAGGACTTATTTAGTTTAATTTTAGTTACCTAGGTAACTAGCAAAACAGCTTCCCCCATTACCACCTGCAGAGCTACACTGAAAACAAAACCTTCTATTTCAGTTTGCCATTGTTTGTTTTTCTATGAAGACAGTAACTGCTGACTTACTTCACATTATATAATGTGGGCTTAAAGCAGAAATATTTTAATTAGCATCACAGTACCATTATTTCATTGCAAATTCAACTCAAGTAATGCTGACCTGCATCAGATTGCTGCATTTCTCCAAGTGTTCCAATTTAATTATCTGGTTTTTGTCCAGAATCAGAGTGTGAGTATCAGCATCACAGGGTAAGGTTGGACCCAGCTTTTGCAATCCTTGACCTGACCAGTTAACTACCAATCCTTAGAAGAAAAAGGGAGGAAAAATAAAACAAGTGAAAACAATGAAACTCAATACTTGATATAAAAGAACATGAACTGAAACTGCAAATCAAGACAAACTGTTGGTTTTTTTGTTTGTTTTTTTTTTTTTTTAATAACACATGCAGCTAATGTATGGATACAAATGAACTTTCTTTTCTACTCAGAACTGAAACAAATTCATTACTTAAGACCTAACACAATGGAAAAACTAATCCAGTTATTGAAAGATGTGGATTCCAGTCCTTGTTCCAATAAAGAACTCCGGTGCAATTTGTGGAAGTCAGTAACAGAGAGATCCTCTGAAGTGGGAAGCAGAGTGAAATTTAGGCAGCTAACTTTAAAGGTGTGATCCTCAAAACCCCAAACTCCAAAGACATCTATACTTTTGATTTCCTCGAGGGTTGCAGGTTTTGAGCAGCTTGACAACTCCCCCGGTGTAGGAGCTCTCTATCTAAATTCCTGCTTACAGGCACACCAAGAACATGCTGAACACATATGTAGGATCACACTCCACATATAGCAGCAACAATACCTGTCACTAAGAAAAATAAATAAATGGAAAAAAAATGGAGGGAGTCTGACACAGTGGTAAGCAGCATCCACCCTCCAGCCACTCAGAACATGAGAAATTTGATGAAGATGCAAACCTACAAAGTTCGCCTTCCTGGAGAGATCCAGAACACCCTGCTACAGTATCTGAAGATTAGGGCACCTAACTCACGTATGTGAAATGTCCACTTGCCAATCCTCAGCCTGAGGAAAAGAAACAGCCTTATCATGAACAAGCCCTCTAAAAGCTAGACCACTGAATAAAAGTCTGTAGTTTTCTCTTCTTCCTTTTCCTCTCTATTTCAAAGGAAAAATATTATTAGTCTATACCATTTTTTGAAAGTACAGCCTAGGTACAAGTTCAAAGAGGAGGTTTCAAACCGTGAAACCAAAACTGACAACTCTCTGTCGTCAGAAGTTGGGTGCTTAAACCTCACAGAAGAAATAAACTTAAGATTCAACTCCTCCTTTAAAAATCCCTATTAATATTTTAAGACATGCTTCCTTTTAGCAGTTTGGCTGCTGTAAAATCTAATCTTAAGTATTTAATTAACTTATTAGGTAGTGAATAAGCTTAATTTGGGGCCGAAGATTCCACTCCAGGACTTTGATGGCAAAATCATTCAATGCATCTCACCAATGGATTTTGGTGCTTGTATGTGTATTGAGAGGCTAAACATTTCATATCCCAGCAAAGTACCTAGTCGAAAGTCAGAACAGAGAACCCATTCGTACAGCCATACTACAGGACAGGTGACATTTGGGTAGGAACAGATTTTTAATATGCCAATATAGAATTTAATTAATGGAACAGTTAAAGTGTTTCATGCCAAGACTGCTACAATTTAGAGTTAAAAGGAAAACACTTGCCATCTACAGGGAACTTGGAGAGGGTATGTGTGGTGACACCTGCTAATAATCATTTTTATGTATTTACTCTGTTGTGTATTTTACATATGTACACCATTATAGTGCTTGCTCATCTCTTCCTACCTGTTCAGTAAATAACGATACCTGTTTCAGCAGCATGTTCTAGAAGAACATCCTTACCCTAACACAGGCACTGTGTGTTAAGAACCTTACAGCTCATAGGCCTTCGGGGTTTAGTTGTGTGAAGGATGCAGACAAGCATTACTGGTGTACCGTTCTGTCAGCCAAACAATATGCTTTTCTAAGAAGCATCTCTGGTGACATTTACTGCACCTCCACTGCCTCTCAAACCCAGGACCACCCAAAGGGCTCCGAAGAGAAACAATACCAGAAGGGGTCGCACCTGGGTCTGCTTCGCTGAAGAGAGGGTTTCTGCACCCGCCCGGAGGGCGACAGTCGCGGCGCGGGCCTCGCCGCAGAGGCCTTTCCTCGCTCGCGGAGCCCCGAGGCCACGGCCCGCCCGCAGGACCGCCACCTCCCTGCCCTCCGCCTCCGCCCCCGGCCCGCCGCCGCCCCAGCGCCCCTCAACCCGGGCTG